>PVJS01003077.1:0-78396 GCA_004027185.1 Glis glis
GATCCTCCGGTCTCCGCCTCCCAAAGTACTGGGATTACAAGCGTGTGCCACCATGCCCGGCTTTTATACTTTATTTTGAAACCGGGTCTCACGAAGTTGTGGAGGGCCTCACTAGGTAGAGAGAGAGAGGGGAGAGAGAAGAGAGATAGATCGCGCGCGCACATGCATGCTGAGGTTGGCTGCAAACCCAGATCCTCCGGTCTCCGCCTCCCAAAGTACTGGGATTACAAGCGTGTGCCACCATGCCCGGCTTTTATACTTTATTTTGAAACCGGGTCTCACGAAGTTGTGGAGGGCATCACTAAGTAGAGAGAGAGAGAGAGAGAGAGAGAGAGAGAGAGAGCGAGCTGAGGCTGGCCATGAACCCAGATCCGCCTCCCAAAGTACTGGGATTACAAGTGTGCACCACCACGCATGGCAACCTTTCCTTCTCTAAGTTGTTCTTGTCAGGTATTTTGGTCACAGGAATGGAAAAGCTGACTGAAGCAATGCTCAAAGTTTTGTGGGATCTAAGAAAGAGGTACTAGTACCTTGGGGTCTTAGTGTCTTAAAAGATGATTTGGAAAAATTGTGAAGAATTCTTGATTATCTGTGAGTTCATTTCACTTCTTATAAGACGAGCATCTTACAAAATTTTCACAGCTTATCCTTATTGAGCACCAGGAGAAGTCAGAGAAAGATGTACGACTGAAACATAACCTTACAAAGTGGGGAGGAAGAGATCAAAACATTGATGTGTGTGCTTTACCAGATTGGCAAAGGGCAGATTTCTACAAAGGGATGTTTCCTAAGCCATCAGAAGACTTGTGTGTGTTCTATATCTGCTTCTCAGCAACTCACATATGCTAAGAATTTTGATTTCCACTTAATTTAAGCTCACTTCAATAACTCTATTTTCATCTTGCCAGATGTTGATGTTCCAGAACTCTTCAATTCAGTCAATTTCACATGGTCCATCATAGAAACTCTGCAGCATTGCATGACACATCTAGTTATTTTCCTTATCATGTTTCAGAGATTGTAGGGTGCCCCCTAATATTAATCCTTCCCTTTTCCTTTAGTAACTCAATGACAATTTTTGCTGGACTAATGGCTATCCAGTTCAAGATGACAGTTTCCAGCTTCATTTGCAGCTAGATGTGACCATGTGACTAAAATTTGGCCAATGGGAGATAAGCATAGAAGGCACAATAACTTGTAAGTCTTGATCCTCTCCTTTCTCCATGGGTTGGTTGTGGAGACGCTGGTGGGAGCTGAACCTTAGACTATGGGATGGACCATGCCATCCCTTGTGTACAGAGTAGCCTGGGTCCTCTATATTATGGAACCACCATGGCATCCTGGGCTACTTAATTAGGACAGTGCATGAAAGAGAAAAAAAAAACTTCCATCTCTGCAGAAGCTATTATTTTTTACCTTTATTCCTAAAAACCTTCCATCTCTGCAGAAGCTATTTTTTTTACCTTTATTCCTAAAGCTAAACCCCTTTTGTAAAGTTTAGTTTGAACCATTTGAAATTGGCACATTTTGGTAAATCAAAAATTGTTAAATATCAACAATTTCATACAGTTCAACTTAAAAATACATATTTATTTTATTCATTCATTTTCCATTGAATTTTGCAACCTTCTATTCGAGGTTGCATATTGTGGAAGAAGAGAGGATTTTATGGAAGGTGCAAAGATCACTCAGGCACAGTGGAGAAATACTCTCAGTTCAGAACAGGAGATAATGAACAGATGTTTGATTACTTAGAAATTATCTAGATTATCTCTCAAAAAGATTGATCCCCTTACTTAAGACTTCCTTGGAAGAACTGGGAGGTATATTTATTTGAATTAGCTGGAAGGCAGACACCTCGACAACAGTTTATCAGTGGATGGCTTTGAGGTTTGACCCCTGGGCAGTACTTCCTCTTGAATTGTGATGGGAATGGTCCACCTTTACTAGGACATAGGCCAATGGAAGTTGCTAATGACGTGTTATCAGGGGACTATTTGGAGTTGGCCATGACACTTAAGGGTATTTTTGGTACAAGAAAACTGTAAGCTTTGGTGCTAGACTGAAAGGAAGATTTTGCTACAGTTTGGAAGCAGTTTCAGGATTGTGGGAAGAGCTTTGGAATTGGCCAGTGGTGATTTGAATCCTGACTTTCTCTTCCCAGCTGGGTGGTCTTGGGCAAGTATCTCTGAACTTGTGATTCCACAGTAAAATGCAGAGCATGATGCTAATTTTTTCAACCTGGAGTTAGAATCACAGATAATATTTTAAGTATTGGCACAGTATGTAGAATTTTCATAGGTAGCTATTTTTATTTTCTTTGGGTTTCAGTGTCGTTCTCAAGGTGGCAAATTTGTGCTATATTTATATGCTTTAAATCTTCCCTTAGAATAGATGGCAAAAAGGAGGCTCTAAGTATATATCCTGCACATCTGTTTGGACCACATGGGGAAACACCTTGTTAAAACTGAGAAAACCTGGTACATACCATATATTTCCTTTGGTCACACTCGGTTGTGCTAAAGACGTTCCCTAGACCCAAGGTGGACATTATCTGCCTGCCCTCAGGTACCTCTCAGGCCGGGCTGTGGCTCTCATCCTTAGCCACAGGGAAAAAGACCCACACAACCTTCTTTTTAAAAAATATACTTTTATTGTTGCATTTTAATTATACATCATAATGAGGTTAAGAGTCATAGGAACATGCAGGTACACGGCACTTGGTGTTTCCACGGCACTTGGTGTTTCCCTCTGGACCCCACCTCGCCCCCTCCCCTTCTTCATATATGTGATTGAGCTTGGTACTGATAATTTCATATATATACATAGCATTTTGAACATCGCGATTCCCCTTCATGCAGAGAGTGAATTTTCTTGCTCTCTTTTCTCTCAAAGCTCTCTACATCAGTGCTTCAGAAGTCCTTAGAGAGCACTATTCAGACTGCAGGAGAGGAGGACTCGATCCTGTGGGAAAGTTTACAAGATGTGAGCTTTGCCCTCTGCTCTAGCTCCCAAATCCCCTTTGAAACTCCAGTGGCATTTTCATGGTGATAGTAATAAGGAAACCAAAAACTCAATCTTACTGGAATGTTTATTGAACTTAGAGTTAGATTTGGACTTGGAAGGGAATCAGAGGTGTATCCTTAGGCCTGGGTCATTTGCTTTGCTTGCCTTATTAGGTTGTGTGGACAGACTTTATTTGGGATCTGTTACATTTACATATGTGGGTTCCTCTCTCTTCTTGTTATTTGGCTCTCTTGTTAGTAAATCATGGTTTCAGAAATTAACTCCTATTACTAACATTTATGAAACAGGGAATTAATTAAACTCTGTATCTGAGTCCAATGCACAGGAAATGTGTTTGTGATACCTGCAGGAAAAGTGAGCTAATCTAATTAGCAGGCAAACTTAGTTTAGACAAACTGGCCAGTGGGTAGAATTCAGCTCTTATTTTAATTCCTTCTGGGCTGCTGCAAATAAGAGGTGTGGAATTACTTTTCCATCGAGGGTACAGAAGTCAAAAAGATATTTTCTACTATGCCTGTGCCTTCCACAGTGGAAACCCACACAGTTTAGGAATCAGAGTTGTACATAGGGTTGGTCAGATAACAGTACTTTTGTAGAACAAATATGATTCTGTTGCCCATATAAGAAGTTTATTTCTTTTTTAAAGAATAATCATGGTAAAGACACTTAACATGGGATCTACCCTGTTAATAAAATTTTAAGTGCATGACAGTGTTATAGGTACAATGTTGTATGGCAGACTGTAGAACTAATTCATCTTGCTTAACTAAAACTTTAGTTCCATTGTTCTTCTCCTACTCCCAGCAACCACCATTCTACTTTGATTCTGTGAATCTGACTATTTTAGAGACCTTAAGTGACTGAAATCTTGCTATAGTTGTCTTTCTGTGACTGGCTTATTTCACTTAGCATCGTGTCTTTAAGGATAATCCACATTATTGCGTGTTGCAGAATTTTCTTCTTTTAAAAGCTGAATCACATTTCATTGTATGTATGTGCCACATTCTCTTTATCCATCATCTGTTGGTGGCCTTTTAGGTTGTTTTTTCATTCTGGCTATTATGAAAGTGCTGCAATGGTCATGGGGATGCTAGCTTCTTTTCAAGGTCCTGTTTTCAATTCTTTTGGATGAATACCCAGAAGTGGGATTGCTGGATCACTGAACCCCATATTTAACCTAATGTCTGAGCCTAACCATATTTAACCCACCCACTTCTGTTTTTCTTCCTTTCTTTTTCTGCTGTTTTTGCTACTCCATGATTCATTTCCATATGAGCTCCTAAAATGAAGTTAAATGATACATTTATTTGCTATATTCCCGAATGTTTTACCTTTCTTTTCATTTAATTAAAAGGCAGGTATAGATGGACAGACCCAAATTTAAAATATGTCCCTTACAATTACTTGTTGTTTGGCTATGGATAAGCCATTTAGCTTCCCTAAATGATTTTGTTAATTAGTAAAAATTTATAAAACCCTTGAAGGATTTTTGAAAAGGTTAGTATATAAGGCAAGTGAAATGTCTAGCACAGTGCCTGTAAGTTATAATAAGTTCTCACTACATGGTTGGTCCTATTTTTATTTTATTTTTGGTACTGGGTATTGAACCCAGGGGTCATTTGACCTCCATGCTACACCCCCAGCCATTTTTCTTTTATTATTTTGAAACAGGTTCTTGCTAAGTTGCTGAGGGTATGGCTAAGTTGCTGAGCTGCCTTTGAATCTACAATCTTCCTGTCTTAGCCTTCCAAGTACTGGGATTATAGCTGTGCACTACTGCATCTAGCTTGGTCTTATTTTTCAAATCATATAAATCTAGCATTTTATATTTTTCTTAGAATAAAATTTCAACTAAATTGACTTTTTGCCTATATGTGTCCTTCTATGGATTTTTCTTTTCTGTAAATCACTGGATTTCTTTTATATTGTGTCATTTCCCCCTTTGAATGGAGTAGAATTTTTAGAAAATGCTTATGGGATGGATGAGTTAATGATTATTGAGCCATTTTCAATGTGATCTGAATCTAAATTTCCATTTTTAGAAATAGATAGTTTAAGATTATGAATGTAGCCGGGCATGGTGGCACACGCTTGTAGTCCCAGTACTTGGGAGGCTGAGACCCAAGGATCCGGGTTCGTGGCCAGCCTCAGCTACTTAGTTAGGCCTCTGCAACTCAGTGAAACCCTGTTTCAAAATAAAGAATAAAAAATAGGGCTGGGGATGTAGCTCGGAGGTAGAATGCCCCTGGTTTCAATCCCCAGTACCACACACACACAAAAAAGATTATGAATGTAACATATATTCACTGATAAAAAGCATCTGACACCATTCCCTTGGGGTGACCCCTCAACCCCAATTTTTTAAAAAAAACAGAGTTAATATAAGTTGAAGTTGTATAGAACAGAGCATAGCACCATATTGTTGGTTCAATACACATTTTGGAGGATGTGCTTTCGCATAGCTATACTGAAGATGGACCACAGTTTGAAGCAGATCCCTCAGCGACTGTCCTCATGGAATTCCAGGGGTGGCCTCAGGCATGTGCAGTGTGTCAGTTGTTTAGACAAATGTCTGCAAGCCTTCTGAGACAGCAGCTGCTTCGATTGAATTTGGGCAGGAAGATTTCTAGGTCTCATCGAGGATCAGAGGAGGTCAAGCTTATGCCTCTAAAATTGGATTTGAGGGGCTTTATTTGGACCCCAGTAAAACAGAAATAAAAGTTCCATTGATGATAAGAGCCCTTTTATCAAAAAAATAGCTGTGCTTGTGCCCTTGTGTGTGTTGGACACATATCCCTGCCTTTGATACTACTAACTGGCACTGAAAATAGTTCCTGTTTATCTGAGCCAAACCTGAAAGCAGAGAGCTGATTTCAGCAGCCTGCCCCTCCATCAGCCTTGTAATTTGATGATCTGCCTCTTCCTCTCACCAGTCATCTTACCTTTCTAGCAAACAGGATTGGGTCCAAGAGCCCATTGGTCTTTAGCTTTGGTTTGGCTTAAAATAACACTCTTTGTTTCATGAAGATTTATCATCAGCTACATAAAGCACAGTTAATACAGTTGCAAAAAGATAAGGTCATTGAAACTGCTCGTTGTGTTGCTCAGACACATATATTCTCCATCACCTCTCCTTCTGTAGGATTATCCCAAATGTTGCCTTGCCAAGGGAAAACACGTGCATTGAAAGAAAATGGTCATTGCCCAATTTTGATTGCTCATGCAGGCTGGATATATGGGTTAAAATGATTAGCTCTTGAGGCGTTTGTGTTGTGCATAGGCGAGAGGCAAGCGGAAAACATACCCAGAGCACTCCCTGTCACAGATGACACATGCAGTGACCAGGCCCTCCCCGGTCACTTATCTCTGTATGAGCCTTTGGCCCTGTTTCTCCTGTTGGATGTCAGGGTTGATAATTGGTGTCAGTAGTGACAAATAGACAATTAGTTACATCAGTATATTGGGGTATGGGGGAAATACATAATGGGCAAAATTATCAGCTTTTCTTCTTTCAAGACTGGGGTCTTTAAAGGGGCTGATCAGGAAAATAGGTATGCTACAGACTCAACAGGCCTAGACAGGAGTCAAAGTGACATATTAGGAAGGTGGAGAGCCTACTTGGTGAAGAGAAGGCAGAAGAAAGAGGAAGGAGAGGAAAGATGTTTTTGCCAGGGAATTGATTATGTTTGTCTAAGTTAATCTTCACAGTGGTATCGGGAAACAGAGCTTTACCCTTGTTTTTGCACAAGGAGGACAGACACCCAGGTGCAGGGAGATGAAATATGTGGACAGTTGGAACAGCTTGCAGTGGCTGTGATGCAGCACCTGGGAAAGCTGCCTGGGGAGCTGTGCTCTGCTGTGCATAATCCCCACACCTCCCAGCTCATGGCCTGTGCACAGGCACACCTGCAACAGCTCCTACACAGGACTTCATGAAGAGCCATAAAAAAAAATCATTGATTTATATCCATCACTTCACCAAGGGAGAAAATGAAAGAAAATTCTAACTTGTAAGTAATTTTCATAAAGCTTATAACATCAGTATTAGTACTACAAACATCTGGGTATTGGAGATCTCTTGGATCCTGTTTTCAGTACTTCCAGTAGTCTATGCAATTCAAATAAAATCCATGGTCAGGAAAGCTATGCATGGTTCCCTGTATTCATCCAGGTAGCATCCAGACCCCTTCACTTTTATTTCATTGTGCTGTCATGGGAATAGACAACTCAGTGGACATTAGACCATTCTCCAATAAAAGAAATTCTCCTGGTTTCATTCCATCGCCTCCATTTCTGTACCTTTCTGAGCCCGTGCCTTGCTTCACTGGTGGTCCCATGGTCTTCTGAGGGGCTCTCATGCTTCTTCTTTTGATCACCATGGCCTCTTTGATGGTGGCTTGACACATGGCATAAATTATACTTTGCATTAAGAAAATTGGGATGCATCATTAATGTATAGCCAAATATACATGTTCTGCTTTAGAAATTTAGTTAACAGGGAGTTTGTAAAGAAGAAAATGAGATGAATTTGAGTGTGGGGTAGATGCTTTGATTTTGGGTGCAATACAATTATTTGATACCTTCAGAAATTAGTAATAAAATTGAGAAAGCTTCAGATGGTATAATTTAGGTCATTTCTCAGTCATTGTCTCCATGAAAAAATACTTTCAGAGTCTCTTTGCATGTCTTGAAGTACAATGGTTGTCATGGGATTTGGTCCCATTTTGAAGAGTCAAGTGCTGTAGTGATTACAAGCATGGGGGGGTTCCCAAAGGAATTGAAACAGATGTCAAGCAAAAGTTTGTAAGTCTACCCTTTGTATCTTCAAGTTCCACACCCACAGATTCAACCAAGTGCAGACTGCATCTGTACAAAATTTATACACACTCTGATTTCCTAAACAATATAGTGCAACAACTTCCTGCATAGCCTTTACGTTGTGTTAGATATTGTAAGTAATATAGAGATGATTTAAAGTATATGGGAGGATGT
This sequence comes from Glis glis, assembly GCA_004027185.1. Lineage (NCBI taxonomy): Eukaryota > Metazoa > Chordata > Mammalia > Rodentia > Gliridae > Glis > Glis glis. The sequence continues at coordinate 8,020 of PVJS01003077.1, forward strand.
GCGTAGCTTATATGCAAATACTGCGCAATTTTACATAAGGGAATTGAGTATCCACAGATTTTGCTGCCCATGGGGGGGTCCTATAACGGATCCCTCATGTACACCAAGTGATGACTGTACTTGGATGTTCGTAACAGCATTATTTATAATTCCCAAAGGTGGAAACAACCCAAATGTAGAGACACTGAGGAACTGACAACATAATGTGGTTAACCATCCAATAGAATATTATTCAGCCTTAAAAAGAAACGATGTTCTGGTTCATGCTACAACATGATAAACTGGGTGAAATTGTGCTAAGTGAAAGGAGCTGGACCCAAAAGACCATGTATTGTATGATTCCATTTATACGAACTATCTAGAATAGGAAAATCCAGAGATACAGAAAGAAGATTATGGATTGTTAGGGGGTAGAAGGAGGGAAGACTTGAGACCAGTTGCTTAATGGATACAGGGTTCCCTTTTGGAGTGATATAAATGTTCTGGATCTAGACAGTGGTGATGGTTGCACAATAATGTGAACACTCGAAATTCCACTGAATTGTACATTTAAAATGATTAAAATGGTGAGTTTTATATTTAATTTCATCATAATTTGAAAAATAAAACAAAACAAATTCTCTACAAACCAAAAGTGTAGGTGCTAGAGCAGGTGGACCTGGACTCGAATTCTGGCTTTCCCATTTACTTGCTGCACAGGCTTGCATGAGTCACCTGATCTCTGCACTTGCGCTTCTTCTTTTGTAATGTAAGGACAATAGTATTTTCTACACTACACAGTGGTGAGGAGTAAGTGAGATCCTGTGTACAAGGAACAGTGCTAGACTCGTGGTGATGGGTTCCTTTCTAGCAGGTTTAGGTGGCAGATACTTGAAATGACATTGTAAGTTCCAAATGAATGTTGGATCAGAATTGTAAAATAAGGAGAAATATTAAATAGACTCTGCCTTTAGGTTTTCATGAGGAACCATAAAAACGGAGTGGCCCCACTCCTAACAAAAGCCTTTGAAAGGCTTCTGAAAAAGGGATCACAGGGGAAAGTACATTGAAGGATACACAAAAGAATGTTGTAGAGATACTTGCTCCTCCCTCGTTCCCTTCGGTCACCTTTTTTGTACTGAGTGGCTCCCTGCTTCTTCCTGCACATCAGTTTGACCTTAGTCTAGACCTTTCAGTTCTGAAGCAGTACCTATCACCTTCAGCAGCACCCCCAAAGGCCTCAGATTTCAATGAACAAAAGCTTCAAAATTCATCACCAGTTAATTCCTTGTAATTTTTACTGGGGTGTGGGAAATACAAATGATATTTGATGAATCGCTTGATACCTTCAAATAGAGAAAGCCATTAGAAAACAATGAGAGAAGATTCTGCTCTTATAGATAGCATGAGAAGAAAAGAGAAAGAAGAAATTTGAATGGACATCATTTGCTTTAGTTGAGAAAGTCAGTTTTTTTTTTTTTTATTATAGGCTTTCCCCTCTGTGGTCTTTCCAAATGACCACATTGAGTTGTCCATGATAGATCCAGTCATACCTATTTGCCTATTTTTGAAACTACCTGAAAATGTGCTCAACATTCTAATCAGTATAGAATATAATTCTCCTGCTGAGCTAATTCTTTCTGCCAGATAGCCTAAGTCCTTTCTGCTCTGTTCAGTGTCCACTGAAGAGGAAGGACATGGCCTGACATGCACTATACGCATACATATTTTGTCAGGTTTGTCAAGACCTTTATCTTTTTTCTCATTTTTGCTTCCCAGGTGAGAACAGAGCCTAGGTACAACTCAGCTGGATTTGGTTGCACTCTACTCTTGGAGCCAGAAGTGGTCTCAACCCTAGGGAGTTTTCACATATATGATCAGCCCTATGAGCAAGGAGAGCTGGCGCTGTGTCATGCTCTGTACTAGCAGTGAGCTGTCGCTCTGGATTTGAGGAGCCTCTTGGCATGTTGGGTTTCAGAGCCTGTGCAGTTGATTGATACTGAGGCCTGGCTCCCTGGTGGCTTTAGTTATGCCACTCACATTGTCAGGAAGCTTTGGAACAAAACACTGTCCTCATTTTAGGCTACCATGATAGTGTATATATTTGTTGTTGTAATTTGTACCTAGCTTAGTACCAAAAATGTTTAGGCATTAGGAAGAACTTGGCTCCCATTGAACTCTAAAGAAAGTTAAGAGGATAGAAAACATTTTTTCAAAACTGGTTCAAGTAGCTTTCTCCTTTGTTTTGGAGTTCTGAGAAATGAGAGTTGTGTTTTTTAATGTGATTTTTTATGCAGTATTTTTCTGCTTTGCCTTATTAAATTTTTGTGTTGTCATAATTTTAGACTTACACGAAAATTATAAAGTAACTCAGTATTCAAATCAGGAAGTTTTACACGATGTCATTATCCAATCTGTTGACCTGATTCAGGATTCACCAGCTGTGTCCTTCATAACAACATGTCCTGTTAGTCTCCTTTGATCTCAGTCTTTGGCCTTTCATTGGCTCAGGGTCTTGACATTTTTGAAGGCCATAGACCAGTGATTTTGCAGAGCATCCCCCAATTTGGAATGTCTAGTTCCTCATGATCCTGTAATTTAGGACACATGATTTGGGCAGAAATATCAGAGAAATGATGCAGATTCTCAGTGCATCTGGTCAAGGACTTGAAGATTGTGGGCAGCAGAATAATGTACACTCAAAGATGTCTACATCCTAATACCTGGAACCTGTCAGTATCTTAGCTTACCTAGTGTTTTAGTCAACTTTTCCATTGCAATGACCAAAATACCTGACAGGCACAACCAGAGGAGGAAAGATTTGTTTGGCTCACAGGTTCAGGGTTTCAGTCCAGAGTCTGCTGACTCCAAGGCAGAAACTATGGTGGCAGGGCACGTGGTGGAGGAAAGCCACTCTCAGTTAAGGTAGCCATACACAGAGAAACAGAGAGAGTGAGAGGGCTTGCGGATATAAATAGTCACCAAGGCCCCCGCCCCTAATGACCCATCTCCTCTAGCCATGCCCTACCTCTGAACCATGCTGCCCTGGGGACATGGTTTCAACATGTGTGCTTTTGTGGGGCCTCGCCCCCAAAAGTTCATGCCTATCTTGCAATGCAAAATGCGTTCAGTCCATCTCCAAGAGTCCCCACAGTCTGAACTCAAAAGTCAAGTCCAAGTTCAAAATCTCTTCTGAGGTTCAAGGCAAACTCTTAGCCGTGAGCCCCTTAAAAATAAACAAAAGCACCAGGCGTGGTGGCGCATGCTTGTAATCCCAGTACTTTGGGAGGCAGAGACCGGAGGATCCGGGTTCGCGACCAGCCTCAGCTCTCTCTCTCTCTCTCTCTCTCTCCCTGTCTCTCTCTCTCTACTTAGTGAGGCCCTCCGCAACTTCATGAGACCCGGTTTCAAAATAAAGTATAAAAAATAGGGCCGGGGGTATAGTGCGGAGGTAGAATGCCCCTGCGTTCAATCCCCGGTACCACAAATAAATAAATAAATAAATAAATAAATAAATAAATAAATAAACAAAAGCAAGTTACATGCTTCCAGCACATAATGGCACAGAGTAAACATTCCCATTCCAAAAGGGAGAAATAGGGGAATAGAAAGAAGGGGTGGGACCAAAGCAAGACCAAAACTAGCAGGGCAAACATTAAGTCCTGTGGCTGCACGTCTGGCATCTGGGACACAAGGTAGCCAGATGCGATCGCCAAAGGGCCTCAGCAGCCCTGCCCCTATGTCCTTGCTGGTTGTAGCATGTGTGGCTGTCCTCCTAGCCTGGCTACACTGCCCACAGCTCGCAGCTTTCTTGGGCAGATGTTCCATATTCCTGACATCTATTTAATTTTTGGGTCTCCATTGCAGCTTCAGCTTTACTCTCACAGCTTCACAAATTTCCCCCTTAGGGCTTGCCTGGAGGCATTCTGACCCTGCCAAATAGTACCTGGCCTCCCATGCCATCCTTTGAAATCTGGGCGGAATCCTCTATAACTCCTTAACTTCAGCATCCTGCATTCCTGCAGAGTCAGCACCAAATGTATGATGCGCCAATAGTTAGGTTTGCCATTAGCTTGATTGTTACCTGGGCCCTCTGTGATCAGGGCTGCTGTGGCCTCCATGCGTCTGGGTGACTGAGCACTGTGAAATGAGTGCTGGGGAAGCAAAGTGCCCCCATGGCTTTTTCTCAATGTAACTCTTTCAAACATGTTTCCATGGTTATGCCCTTGAGCCTGCAATGGGCAGGGGCTTGCTAAATTCCTGAACTGCCTGCACTGTATTCTTTTGTCTCTTCTCTTCAGCAACACACTTTTCTTGACTCTCTTCTCTTCAGCAGCACACTTTTCTTGACTCCATTTTCACACATGCTTTTTTGGCCGAACTGCAAGCTTCTAAAGTCTTTCTACTCTTCTTTCTGCTCCCAATTTTTATGCCAATGGTTATAGGTAGACAAAAATATCCGTGCCACAGTCTGAATGCTTCATTAGTTTGAAATTTCCTTTACCAGGCTGAATTTAATTTTGGTCTTACACATTGTTTCAGGACATGGGCAACAGGTAGATAAGTTCTTTGCCAGAATGTAACACATATGGCCTTTACTCCATTTCCCTGTGGAGTCCTCCTTGCCCTCTGAAACCTCACAAGCACAAGTCCTTACTGTCTGCCTTCCTATCCACATTCTGGCCTTTTCAAATTCCTCTCATAAACCAATTCCAGAGTTTGCTGAGCCACATGGTCAGGTTTAGATACAATAGCAATCCCACTCCTTTTGTACCAATTTCTGTATTAGTCAGCTTTTCTCATTGCTATTACCAAAGTACTTGATAAGCACAACTGAGAGGAATAAAGGTTTACTGGGGATCACAGTTTCAGAGATTTCAGTCCATAGTTGTTCAGCTCCAAGGCAGAAACCGTGGCGGCAGGGCATGTGGCGGAGCAAGGCCATACTCAGTCATGGTGACTGAAATCAGAGAGAGTGAGAGGAGGGGGCTCATGGACATATATACAGGCCATGCCCCCAGTGACCAACCTTCTCCAGCCATGCCTCATCTCCAAACCTTGCTGCACTGGGGACATATTTTCAACAAATAGGCTTTTTTGGGGAGCATTCTAAGCCCAAACCATAATATCTGGCAAAGTGACTTTATTAAGGATCTTGAGATGGGGAGTTGATTGTGGAATATCAGGGTGGGCTCATTGTAATTACAAGAGTCTTCATAAAGGCAAGTAGGAGGCGGGAAGGTTAGAGGAGATGTGGCCACAGAAGCAGGTGTTGGACTGGGACAGGGCAGCTTCCACAAGCTAGAAAAGGTGGTGAAGCACATTCTCTCCTCTAGAGCTTCCAGAAAGCACACAGTCTTGCCAACAACTTGACATTAGCCTGGTAAAACCCATTTCAGACTTCTGACCACCAGAGCAAATAGTAAATATGTGTTGTTTTAAGTCAAAGGTTTGTGGTAATATAACAATTATGGCAACAACAGGAAACTGATGCAGAGATGGACTTAGAAAGCTGGGCTACTGACGTGACGTGGAGAAGGGCCCTGCCCAGGGGTCAGGATGGGCCTCTGCAGCCCTAAGGATGGGTGTCCCCGCCTCCTTGTTGGGCTGTGTGGCACAGTCCACTGTTGGCCAGTTCAGTTCATGCAAGCCGGGCATCCTTGCTTGGCTTACTCTTATCTTACTCTTTTGTTTGCTTCCTTCCTCTGGACTTTCCTTTAGATCCACATATAGAATGTGCTGGTGGTTTTCCAATGATACAAGTAGTCATAGTTTTGTTTTGGGGATCAGTAGCTTTCTGGGGACCTTTGTTGGATATTACCAAGAGATGGGGAGTTGAGAAGGTAAGAAGAATACTTTCTGTTAGGTGTAATAGTTCATGTTTCCTTTTTTCTTGAGAGTAAATCTGAAGAGGTAGCTATAATTATCCCCTGTTACAAAAGCAGGAACAACAGAGACTCAGAGAGCTTGAACCACTTGTGCAAAGCCACACTTATGCAAAACGGAGCTGGAATTTCCAGGCAGTTCTGTAGGATTCTGAGGTCTCATTCTTTCCATTACATCACTTCACCTGTGATAAAGAGGATTATGTTAATATTTTTAATCCAGCTAGTATTTAAGGAGCAGAATTGTGCTTGAAAAAATAAGATGAATAAGATACAGTTTGAATTTTCTAACACTTTATAAATTTGTGATTAGAATGTACTTTTGAGTGTCTTGGGCCTTGAAAAAAAGTAACTATTCACTTTTAAAGGGCCCCAAACAAAATGGAATTTCAGTTGGGTTGAACAAAGGAAACAGTGAATTTAATTGTAAAATAAACAGAAGTCGTTGGCCTCATCTCCCAAGGGAGGTTGCTTTTAATGGGATGTTATTTAACAGATCTGAGAGTACAGTCAGACACCTGCTGCTTGGGGACCCGCACTTCCCGGTGGCGTCAGGGAGAATTATGAGGGAGGAGAGACAGTGGCAGTGACTGTGAGTGATGCCCTGGAGTCTCGATGCCTAGGCATTCTCATAGCAGGTGTTGGCTGGGTGTGGCAGGTAAGGGAGCAGCCGACATGGACAGTGGAAAAACCTGCTTTCAAGGGATAGAGTCAGCTGCTGGATGGCAAGGAGCCTCCAGGGAGTTTGAAGTCTCGGTGCTAATGAGCTTCAAGGAAAAGATGAGAATTGGCGTAATGAGCATTCATTTGTAATAGCCTTTTGCATATGGTTCCCTGTGGGGCAGAAGAACATGCTGGACCTATGACTCCGTGCCAGCATGGGCAATGTTTGTTTATGGTGGTCCCTGTCACTTAATAACAGTCTTAATGTTTTATGCTAATCAACTTATAACAAACAATGCTCGACCTAAGCTAACTAATGAATGTAGATATAAAAGCCCCATCTAGAAACATTGGCAAACTGAATTTAGAAGGTCATTAAAGGAATTATCCCTCCATGGCCATGTAGAATTTGTTCCTTTAGTGCAAGGATAGCTTAATATTTAGTATATCATTTTATGTTTTAGATTGAATAGTAGAAAATGGCCATTTTCATACCTAAAAACATGGTTGAAGATTGGGATTTGACTATAGTTCTACCTAAAAATGTCACCAATCAATAGGCAATAATTTCAATAGGTGTATAGAAGTACATGGTAAAATTCACCACCCATTCCTGACTTAAAGTTAAAACTTTTCTCCACATGGCCAAGTATATTAACTGTACTCTTATGGTGAACATGATAGCATGGTAGCATTTAAGTCATTCTACTTAAAAATAAGGAATATGAAAAAGATTCCCTCATTGACACTATTATGTAATGTTGATCTGGAATTTCTGGCTAACTCAAACAGGCATGAAATGGAAGTAATATTATAACAAGGATGTGACATTATGAGCACATACAAAGAAAAATGAAGTGTTTAGTTAAAACTCTTGTGACAGCCATTTAATAGGAAATTTAATGCATTAGTATATATAGGACAAAGAAACAAAATTACTGTTTCTTTATTTAGCATCAGTATTTAGAAGATAGTGAGGAAAATTTATTCCACCAATAACAACAACAACAACAACAACAACAAGATATAAACTCTGGGTCAACCCTGCTAAGCAATGTATGGGAATTATATAAAGAAAATTACATACTGAGAGCCACAGCTATAAGCCTAGTGATATTATAAAACTATCTGGCCAGATGCAGTGGCCTGTGCTTGTATCCAAGCACTGGAGAGGCTGAGGTAGGTTAACTTGAGCTCAGGAATTTGAGACTAGCACGGGCAACAATAGTCAGACTCCTGCCTAAACACACACACACACACACACACACATACACACACACACACACACATATTTGTATAAGAAGATGTACTATGTTCTTTCAGAAAGATTGAATATTTTAAAGCACTCCTCAGCTTAATCTCAATTAAAAAATTCATCTGGGCATGGTAGCACTCATCTGTAATCCTAGTATTTGGGAAACTGAGACAGGAGGATCGCAAGTTTAGTGAGACTCTCAGCAAGTTAGCGAGATCTTGTTTCAAAATATAAAAATGAAAAGGCTGGGGGTGTAGCTCAGAGGTAGAATGTCCCTGGGTTCAATCTCCAGTACTCAAAAAAATATTCCTAGTGGAAGATAAAAAGATGAAAGTACATATTAATATTTTGAATTCTTTTATTCTATCAGAGAACTTTTCTCTTTACATTTAATATATTATAAAGTTGAAATAATGAAAACAGTGGAGTAGTTGTTCAAGAATTCAGTTTTGATTTGAATTTAAACTCAAGAAAAAAGATAGACTGATCACAAAAGCATCATTATGACAAAGAGAAGCTACTCCAAAAATATAGGGAAGGAATATCCATCTTTATTCTGTCATAGGAAAAGCAGTTAATTGGGGAAATCAAGCCGGGTGTGGTGGCGCACGCTTGTAATCCCAGTACTTGGAAGACAGAGACCGGAGGATCCGGGTTCGCGGCCAGCTTCAGCTACTTAGTGAGGCCCTCCGCAACTTCATGAGACCTAGTTTCAAAATAAAGGATAAAAAATAGGGCCGGGGTGTAGCTCGGAGGTAGAACGCCCCTGGGTTCAATCCCCAGTGCTGCAAAAAAAAAAAAATTGGGGAAATCATGAATTATTTAAGTTTTTACCTTATACCATAAGCAAAAATATTTTTCAGATAGATTAATTATATAAATGAGACATGTAGGGGTTAGGGGGTGTAGTTGAATGGTAGAGAACTGTCTAGCATGTGTGAGGCTCTGGGTTTGATCACAGCACTGCAAAAAGAAAATTGATTAAGATAAAAATTTAAGGTGAATCTAATAGAAAATTCTAGACATGAATAGTATATTATATCCTGTTTATACAACAAAAATGTTTTAAAATGTAAGTTTTTAGGCTATATCAAAAGCGAATAAAATATGTGTTTTGCAACATCTGTGTGTTATTTTCCTATTACACCAAAAGGCCTTTAATTGACTTATGTCAATTTAAATATTTATATTTAAGCAGAGAACTGGATCAATGATTAACCTAGATAGGTCTTAAAAGAGGCAGTACAAATGACTTATAAAGATATAAAAACATTCATATTAATTAATAATAGAAGAAATACATTTAAATTGAGATTTTAGCTTTTACTTCATTAAAATACCAAAGATAAATATATTTCTTGATGGGAGTTCATCAGAAGGTTAAGTCCAAAAAAATGTTTAAAACTTTTGGTTCAATAATTTCACTCTAAGGACTGTATTCTAAGCAAATAAAAAGATGTAAGGATATTTTATATCATGATGCTTTATATGGGGAAATTTATAACAGATTATTGAATAGTGTTGAAAATTAGAAGTTTTATTGATTCATTTATATTAAATTCATTTATTGTTGTGTTCCTATTAAAGTAATATTTACAAAGCTTAAAATTTAAATAAGTATTTAGAATATTTCAAATTCATTTATTATTAATGGTAAAATATTAATACAAGGACTTGCTATAATTTTAAGTATATGATCACATATTGCTCTAATATATAGATATATTCATATATAAATGGGAGGGTATACATGATTTATTTATAAGCCAAGAATCTAATATATGGATATATATTTTCATAATAACTGGGTTAAGTGAATATTTCATTTTGTCTTCAGAATACATACTCTTTCCCAGTGCTTCAGGAATATTTGCATGGATAATAGCATACTAAACTATAAAGATCATCTCACTATATTGCTAAAAGCAGAAATCACATAGAACACATTCTCTCCGCAAGTTAGAAAGCTAGAAAATAACTCAAAAGTTTTAACACAGCTCAGCTCCTTGAAAAATTACGGCGTTCTAATTAATTAATTAATTAAGTAAGTAAGTTGCATCAAAGAAAAGAAATCAAAACTTCATTTAGACACTTTGTAGATATGAGTGGCCGGAACACTACACACTAAAAGCCATGGGCTACATGCCACATTATCCTCAGAGAAAACAGTTGCTTTAAGTTTTTTATATTACACAGGAAAGGGTGAAATGACATAAAGTGAGTTTCTGTTTAAGAAGTTAGGAAAGTATAAGCCGGGCGTGGTGATGCACACTTGTAATCCCAGTACGTGGGAGGCAGAGACCAGAGGATCTTGGTTCGCGGCCAGCCTCAGCTACTTAGTGAGGCCCTCTGCAACTTAGTGAGACCCTGTTTCAAAAAATAAAAATAAAAAATAGGGCTGGGGATGTAGTTCGGAGGTAGAATGCCTCTGGGTTCAATCCCCAGTACCGCAAAAAAAAAAAAAAAAGAAGTTAGGAAAGCATAATCTAAGGACAAAAGGAGAAAGGATAATAAAGTTAAAAGCAGAAAATACACAATTTGGGGTAATGAACCAAAGCTAGGATATACAAGAAAATAAGGAATAATAAAGGGACTGACAAAAACATAAAATATAAACTCAATGAATTGAAAAATTTGGGTGAGATGAAGTAAACCTTGTCTTATCAGATGTCAAAACATTGCAATGCAAAGAATGACCTGAATCACCAAAATTTCAGTAAAAGGATGTGGACCATACCTTTTTAGATAGTAAAATAATATAAACATAAATAGGCAAATCAGTGGAAAATTATAGAAAGTTGAAATGTAAAATCTAAAGTAGGAACTATTCAACAAATCTATTTGTCCCAACAGCTCACCATTTGGGAAAAATTATAATCAGCTTTATGTTATATACTATATGCAAAAATAAATTCATAGCTAGAGTGATTAATATGTGGGTAATAAAGTGATAAATGTTCTAAGAGAATATAGGTGAGTACATATGAGAATGAGGGTAGAGAAATCTTTTTGAGCCACACACTAAGGTGGATATTGTCCCTGGAAAGATTGACAAATTTCACTCCATTATAACCAGAACAGGAATAAATTTTACCATAAACAAGGTTAAAAGATAAAGCTATTTTCAAGTTGTGGGATAACTCCGAACATATGGTATCATCATGTTCTCTTGAATTTGGATGGATGGGTATTTTCCAAACTAGTTCAGCTTATCAGACATTAATGTTGTTTTCTGTGAATATTCTCAGTATTTGGTATGAGCGATTTCTGTCTCTGCTTGCAAGAGATGATAACAATCTATTTTAATTGTGGGAAAAATTAAAAAATAATTAGCCTAAAAATGGGAAATATACAATTAATTCTGTTTTAAGAAATCCCACACAAAGAATCACTTCAAAGCATATCTCTTGAATTAAAATATTCACAATTGACTGTATATTTTACTTTGGATTCCTAGTTACAGAGCTGGTGTAGAACCATCTAGATCAAGTGCGTGACCTGCTGAAGTTAGGACTTCATTATAGCCCTTTCCCTATTCCTCTACTGGGAGAACTATTCAACAGATGGCAATTACTCAATATAGTTTTCATGATGATAAACTCCTTCTAAATGGAAATGCAGTAATATTTATAATTCTACCTGAATTCCTATAATAGGTGTGCATCATGATCATTTATAGTCCCACAAACATGTGAAAGAGATGATTATGAATAGAAGGCTTTTATTGTTTATTGTATCAAAACCATAGGATGAAAGAGATGCTTCTTTTTCCTCCTTTTCGGTTTCCTCTCATGAAGTTTTACTTTGGACCAGGCAGCTCTGGCTAGAGTCAGGGGAGGGGTAGCAGGAGGGGTGTGGTCAGGTCTGCGTGTTTGAAGGGTCTCTGTCGTGTTGGGAATGGGTGGGAGGGATAAGTAGGACTCTGAGCAGAGACGAATACACAGGCTAAGTGACAAGCGAGAGAGGCTGCCTGCCCAGGGGTACTGGCAGTGGGCTGAAGGGAGGTGGGCAGAATCCAGGGATCTTTGGGACGTAGAAGTGGCAGGATTTGGTATGGGGAAGTGGGCGAGAGCCATGTTCAAGGACAGTTCTAGATTTCTGGTTTGGGAATGTAAATGTAGAAAGAAGGGGATCAGAATTACATCCAATCTTGATTTTCCCTTCCATTACCAGTTTCATTTGGTCCTGTTCCACAGTCTCCTGCAAACATGAAATTCTAAAGCTAGGACATGAAAGCTGGTTTCTGTGTAACCGAATTTTAACCTCCTCCTGTCCTACTGGGGTCCATTTTTCCTGGAAGGTCTCAAGAATTCCGAGGGCTCCTGGCTTTGTTTGAAGGACTAGTCCTGTGTTGCTCCTACTGGAGCTTGGCTGACATAGGCGTCTGGAGGAGGCCCCGACTGGTAGCTCCTGGAATTATCCTGGAAGCTACTTACTTGTGAACAATCTACATTGGTCTGTAGAGTCATCTCTTCTCTCCCAAAAGGCAAATAATCCCTCCTCCTTTCCAGCTATTTTCAAATCTTGCACATAAGTAGCCTCTCTCTAACACTTCATAATGTCCAAGCTAAAGTTGGGCTTTAGCCGGGCGTGGTTGTGCACGCTTGTAATCCCTGTACTTGGGAGGCTGAGACAGGAGGATTGCAGGTTCAAGGACAGCCTCAGCAATTTAGTGAGGCTTTCAGCAACCTAGTGAGACCTTGTTTCCAAATAAAAAATAAAATCAGTCTGGGGATGTAGCTCCAAGGTAGAACGCCTCTAGGTTCAATTCCCAGTACTACAAAAATAAATAAATAAATAAATAAATAAATAAATAATAAAGTTGGGCTTTTCCAGACACCTTTATTTATATTTGACCCAAATCTCTTTGGGAGGATCCTTGCTCTTTTCCATAGCCTTGGCTCTGCGTCTGGGCTTCCTGGACATTCCGATGTTCTTTCTCTCTACAGGAGAACCTTGTCAGGGATTGTCCTGTTGGCTGTTGAGTCCCCTAGCCCAGACTCCAGATTCTACCTTTTCATAAGGCCCCTTTCTTAGCATGGCCTTCATTTTCCCTAGCACCTCCCACCTGAACCAGCCCCAGACCGATGGCTGCACCCGCTACTCTGCCTACTGCTGAAGGGAGGGAAGGAAGCCAGGTGATGCCAGAGAATAGGAAGGAAGCCTGGGCTGGAGCCCTGGGGAGCCCTTTGCTTCCACACGAGGGGGAGGAGTCAGAGCATGTCAAAGCGGTCACTGGAGAACTGCTCCGTCTGTCCTTCTCATGGCAAGTTTCTCTCCTAAAGGACAGAGGCCATTCGTGGTTTTTCTCTCTGGTACATTCTGTATGTAACATATACAACCATCATGGTGCAGATGTCAGCTTTAAAATTCTTACTCAGTTTTATTTTTGACATAGGTCTAATCCCTGCTGTATGTACTATGTAATATTACATTTATATAATTATATATTATGCTATTATATACATTTATTTTTATATTAAATCCATTATATTTATATTTTAAAAAGTATATTTGTATAGTAATACTAGGGATTGAACCCAGGGGGGTTCTACCTCTGAGCTACAACCCCAGCCCTATTTTATTTATGATTTTAAAATAGGGTCTCACTAGGTTGCCCAGGCTGGCCTCAAACCTGCAATCTTCCTGTCTCAGCCTCTCAAATACTGGGATTACCGGTATGCACTTGCCTTATACTTCTTTAAAGGGCTTCTTAGAGTCTTTGGCTCTGTATCACTTAGGATGATCATTTAAAGAACTACTGCTTGTGAAACAATCTAGAAACAATTTAGAATTAGTGGTGCAGATGTCTCTATCTTGCGAGGATGAGCTGCCCATAAGGGAAATTCGGAATGTAGCTTTGTTTGTTTGAACCACATTGTGTTAGTTTTCTTTTGCTAACTGCACATTTAACTATCAGGAGAACCCATATAAGAACCTGGGTTTGCTGGGCGTGGTGGCGCACACTTGTAATCCCAGTACTTTGGGAGGTGGAGACCGGAGGATCTGAGTTTGCGGCCAGCCTCAGCTCTCTCTCTCTCTCTCTCTCTCTCTCTGTCTGTCTGTCTGTTTGTCTCTCTACTTAGTGAGGCCCTCACTTGAAATTCGTGAGACCCGGTTTCAAAATAAAGCATAAAAAATAGGGCCGGGGGTGTCGCACGGAGGTAGAACGCCCCTGGGTTCAATCCCCGGTACTGCAAAAAAAAAAAAAAAAGAACCTGGGTTTCCAGTTTCTCTGAAAAAATGTGAAGGTGAGTCTTTTCTGAGTCTGAGGTCTCTTCACCATAAAATAATACTCATTGCCTCACAAGTTGTTTTAGTGTGGATTGTGTCCCTGCACATATCTAACACAGTGTTTGATATGAGATCGGCAAGCAGAAAATGTAGGTTGTTGTCCCCCAACAGGTAGTGTATAGGGTGTAAAGGACTAGTGCATTTGGGTACCATCAGAAGAGCTTCTTGCACAGAACTTGGGATTCACTGGATCATCCATGTATCTTGTATGTCGTCCTGGCAGAAACCTGGTCACCCTACACTCCTCTCCTTGCCCCACATCCAATCCATCAATAAATCATGGCAGCTCTACTTTCAGAACATACCTGGAATTCTACCGCTCCTCACCAGGCTGCTGATCCAGGCCATCAACCTCTCTTACTTGCTGATGGAACCAGTCTCCCAACGTGGCTTCCTGCTTTTGTCCTGGATCCCCTCTACACAACCACCAGTCCGTCAGACCAGAGAATGTAAGGCCTCTTCTCTAACCCCTCCAGTAACTCCGTGTCATTTAGGTGAATCTACTGTTCTCATCATGTCCCATAAGCCCTCATCACCTGGTTCCTTCCCTCTTTGACCTCATTTCCTACCACCCTCCTCCCTGCTCTCTCTGCTCCATTTCTCTCCCGTCTGGCTTCCTTATGTTATCGCAAGCTCTACTACCATCTAACATACCACATGTTTACTTCTTTGCCTTATTGTCATCTCTCTCCCCTGTTAAATGCAAGCTCTGGGCAAGGATTTTTTGACTGTGTGTTCGTTACTCTATCTCCGGTGCTCAGAACAGCTTGTGGCACTTCACTCACTGGGTGCCCTGTCAATGTTTGTTGATGAAGGAATGAAAGCTAATCAAAGCATGTCAGCATTCATGACCTAAGGTGGTATTCTTCTTTTCAAAGTGAAACTATGGAGTCATGCAGCAAATTAACACTTGCTATTTTTATAAGAGGCAGTCAGCTCCTGTGATAGAACAGAGAGCAATAAAGGGAAAATTACAGGTACTTTAATATTTTTATTTGATTAAATGTTAAAGCTGCTGAGGAGCACTGCTTGTTATGCTCTGATGCTGTAGATGTAACCTTGGTTAATTCGTTAGAGCGCGCTCCCTTTAGAACACTCATTTATTACGGTGCACTGGGAGTTCCTCAATATTTTGCATTTTCTTTACTTCCTTCCTTCCTTTCTGCCTACCTGCCTGCCTGCAAATTAGTGGACATTTTCCTACACTGAAAGAATAGTTTTTGTTTCACTAGAATGAATTAGATCCTTTTTCAGATACAGAAATAATTAGATGTTTGACTTATGTATTGTTAAGATGTTTTATGGTTTCCTTCCTTTAGATAGATTTTCATTTGTATAATTTAGCCAACACATTTGTTATGCCCCTACTGTGTGCCAGGGGCCTTATAAGATATAAAGAGAAGAATTGAAACAATGTCTGCACTTGAATAACTTGTAGTTCAGTGGGAGAGAGAACTTAGGCTCATAGGAAACTATAAGAAAATGTGGGTCAGTACAATCAAAGAGATCCAGCTTCAGCAGTCACGGGGGACTTAGAATATGCCAGGCACCATCCTTAGCTTATCAAACACAGTGAGGTAGGTATTGTTACTGTCTCTTTATTCATCAGTGAACTGAGTTTCAGGGAAGTTAAATAACTGGTTCAGGACCACACAGGCAGAATTGCACAGTGGAAGAAATGAATTTTAATTGAGGTCATTAGAACCCTAAGGTGATTACACCTGAAGGTCCTTAGACCCCAAAGTCATTTGACCCCAAGCTCATTTCTTTTTCCACCCAAGCAACACTGATTAGGTGTCATGGTAGTCATGAGGAAGAAGGAAAGATAATATCTTTGGTGAGAGATTTGAGACAAAGTCGAATAGAGGAACTGACTTTAAAAGGACCTCAAGGGATAGATAGCTGGTTCTTGGTGACAAGTGTCAGGAGAGTGGCTGTGGTGAAGGCAGCAGGCTGAGGATAGGCTTGGGTTTGTCAATGATTTGGTTGTGAGCTTATTGCTGGTAGTAGTGGGGGGATGATGAGTTTTAGGGAAACTTGCAGAATTTCTTATTTGGGGGACCCCTTTAAACATAGAGGTCTCACAGAACTCAGGCATGGGCTTCTAAGATTTGTATATCTGTTTGAGATAAAGCACTCTTTGAAATCCGGTATCATGCTGTCCTTGGAAATTTTATCCCAAGCAACAAGAAACTATTAAGACAGTTTGTTATTTTTCCCCCTCAGCCTAAATGTGTTCCTTTGTGATTTTCACTCACTGAATTGTTTTATGTGATTTTCAAAATGTTGCCTGTGACAAGGTCCCTTCCTTTCAGTCTGGCCCAAACAGAGTTGTGTCAGGTTAGTGTGTCCCCCCCAAAGTTAACTTTTTCTTTTTCAACTAATAACTGAGAGCTATATAATATGAAGTATTGTGTAAGCAATCAAATGCAAAGTCTGTATTCTTAGAGGGATAGTTTTGTTTGATAAAACCTCATCTTCAGGTTGGGCAGAAACACTATTCTGTAAGAATGCAGTGATAAAATAACTCCAATAATGGTTAGAACATGTGACATTTGACGTGACCATTCTAATTTGGATGCAGATACTGTAGGGGTTAGTTGGGCATAATCTAGAAAAGGAGCCCTTAAACATTCGACTAGTTAGATAAAATTACCAAGTCGTGTAAAAAGCACTTATTCCCTATCCTGTATGTTAACTTTAAAGTCACATCATTTTAGGAGCTGGTATATAGCTCAGTGGTAGAGCCCTTGCCCAGCATGTATGAGACCTTGGGTTTGAACCCCAGCTCTGCAAAATAAATAAGTAAATAAATAAATACAGTCATATCAACCCTTAGATGAGGATGAGGGAAAAAGTGGTCATGACACATGGAGTAAGGAATTTGGTGGGACTCAGGGATAGGGAAAGTGATGGTGTGAGAGTTAGATGCAGTCTCATATTTGAACCATATGTACTAAGAATTGCTTGTTGACCATACTTACTTCAGAAAGGGACAGCAATCCTTTTTTTACAAAGTGTCTGTTCAATCTTGCATATTGCATGGTCTGAATTTTCGATGATCTGATTTTCTACCATGATATGGTTAGATAGACAATGTCCCCTGAAGAGCTCATGTATTAATATTCAGAGTTGAAAATCCATTACAGTGGATTTACTGGGTGGTAACCTAGGCAGGTGGGGTGTGGCTGGGGAAGGTTGGTCCCTGTGGGTGTGGCCATGGGGACTGTGCTTTTCTCTTTGAATCCCTTTGCTTGCTGGCTCTCTTGCTTCTGGCCTCCATGATGTGAGGAGCAGAGCCCTTGCTCTCTCCCTCTCTCTGCTTCCCACCACCGTGCCCAGAGATCCACAGACCCTGGCCCCACATAGACTGAACCCGAAGTTCTGAAAAACTCTGAGCAAATAAATCTTCCTCTAAGTTGTGTGGTCAGTTGTCTTGTATTACAGTAGTGAGAGTGTTGACTGAGATATACCAAAATGTTTGATAGACTGGTTAGTAATTAATACATTTATTCATTTTTAATATACTTTTATTGGTACATTATAGTCTCATATCATAATGTAAATCATGTTGATAGTGACATTCATGCACACAGCACTTGGTGGGCTTTCCCCTTCCCCTAGGCCACCTCCATGGCTCCACCGAAGTTTCTTCTCCATTATTTGGAGTCCCTCTGGTATCCTATTTACTCCCTAGCTTCTGCATATTAGAGTAAACACATGACCCTTCATGTTCTGTGACTGAATAATTTCACTTAACATGATGTTCTCCAGGTCCTTCCATTTTTCTGCAAATGACATAATTTTGTTCTTCTTTATTACTGAGTAGAATTCCATTGTGCGTATATCCCATAATTTTGTAATCCATTCATCTGTTGATGAACACCTAGCTTGGTTCCATAGTCTGGCGATTGTGAATTATGCTGCTATGAACATGATGGTTATGCATATATTACTGTAGTTCTCTGATTTCAGTCCCTTTGGAAAGATACTCAGGAGTGGTATAGCTGGAATATTTATTCATTGAAATTAGAAATGTATTAGTAACAAAGCATGGTGCTTTCTAGTGTAAAGAATGGATGTACCTACTTTTATAGACTTCCTTAGTATTTTTTTGATTTTTAATGAATTGTTATTTCTTATTAATCTTATTTTATTGCATACCTATTAGGCAGTGGTGGTTTTGGGGCCAGGAGGGTGTGGAGATAAGGGTGTTTGAATTTCCAATGCCTACAGAATCTTCAGTTAATTTTTAATAATTATGGCTACAATTTCAGCAAAATATATATTAGTATCATGAGAGTCCTTTATAACTATGGTTTGAAGGTAAAGAAATAACCTTTAGAACAAAGCCAGTTTCAACAAGTTTTTTTCCTGAAATTATGTTTTTTTTTTCCTCCTGGTTATTTGGGACTTTCTCCCTGATAAATCTGCATAACAAGCCACTCGAGCCCCCCATAATTGGAGAGATGATTGAACATTGAATACAATCAGGGATATAGGTAGGAAATATTGTCAATTTAAAAAAAAACAAGGTTTTCACCTTGTCAGGTTCATTTTGGGGTGGTGCTGTTAACATATCTGACACAGAGTAGACATTTAAAAAATCACTGTGCCCTTCACTAATCCAGATCAGTTCACCCAGAGAGAAAAAGCAGAATGAGTATAAAAATACCTAGATTTCTTTTCCTCTTTATATATGTGAAACCCAGATTCAGCGGAAAAGTTTCAAGATAATAAGGAACCCCACTATATGTGGGTGTTTGAGAGCATGATACAGAATTAAAGTTGGGAAAAGACTATTTGAGAGAAGATGGAAAATATAGAAAAAGAACATTAATGGTAATTCATAAGCTGTTTTAAAGATCAGAATTTTGAAGCTGAGAAGCCTAGGTGACTACCCAAGATTATAGAGGGGCTTAAGAGTGAGTGTTATAATTTAGGTCTTAGAGAATGAGCACAGTTGGATGTCACAGTAATTATGAGGATTTTCATTAGGAATGTTCCAAAGCATTGGCATGTATACATGACATGATGTGTTAGTATATCAAAGTAGGGTCATCCCTGCAGCACCTTTTTGTGCTACTTGAAGGCCTCTTTCATTATTTCAATAATTAAATATTTTCTTTAAAGGATTAAGTTTCAGAGGACTTTGATTTGCATTTTTGCTCCCAGGGAACATCTTAGGTTATAGCAGTTATAGCGGTAGTGCCTTCTCTTTTGCAAGATTTCATTAGTTAACTGTCAAAATCTCTGCAAATCCCTTGTCAGTTGATTCCAGTACAAAGTGTTATTTAAGGATCAGAAGGTCTTTTATTATCTGGACTTAAATATCACTGGCAACTCAGGGAGTTTAGGCTGACGATTTTCCTTAGAAGCACTTCTTTCTAAGCATTTCCAGTTAGATGTCAGGATTGGTGTTTGATGGCACTAAAGAGTCACTGCCGCCAAACCTCCTGTCCCCCCTGCCCTAGGAAAAACCGACAGCAGAGCTGTTTCCTAGTACCAAAGGTGGTCAGAACTGTAGGAAAGGGTGTGGAGCCCAGCATAGGTTGGCATGGCTTCAGCTCCTTGGTTCCTGTATTCTCTTATGGAGTCAAAAAAGTTGATATGGGACCCTATGGTATAGGTCCTATAGTCTCAGATTTTAACTTGATATTACACAGGCACTGGTCATTCCATTTATTAGCATCCAAAAGTTTTAGAACAAGTTTGGATTTATTAATGTGTGTGTGTGTGTGTGTGTGTGTGTGTGTGTGTGTGTGTGTGTGCATGCGCGTGCGCACAGACTTTGAAGTCAGGAGGACTTGGTTTCTAATCTGAAATCTGCTGAACTAGTCATCTGATGTCTCTAAGCCTCTATTTCTTCAACTGCAAATTGAGGATAAAAAGATCCATCTTGTGTGAAGATTAAAGAGAAGATGTGTAAAGTGCTTAGTACAGAGAGCAGGATAGCATAGGTCATCAGAAAATAGCAATGGCAGGGATAATGATGATGGGAACTAGAACCTCTAGACTGTGACCTCAAGTCCCTGGAGTGGCAGATTGTGTGTGTCCCTTTATGATCCTGGCTGGAGCCCCCTGCTTTCATCTTGTATTGCAATTGCTCCAGACGACTCCTTCCATCTTGACCTTGAACTTTCATCAGAATGTTGTATAACAGAAAAAATTAGTCCATGATGCTCAAAGCTGACTCACTACAATTAGAACTTTCATATCTAGTTTGTTGCAAGTGTGAGTTACTATCTAGAGTAGTTTTGAAATTGAGCAGAAGCTCTTGATTTGAGATACTCTATGTTAGGCACCACAGAATAGACAAGTCTAAAGAATTACGGCCACTTCACATCTTGTAGTTACAAAATGCAAAATTTCAGACACCACTGGAATTCTAATGTAGGATTACTTTTTTTTCCTCAGAGAATGCCCTTTTAAAAACTTCTGATGAAAACAGGATGAACATACGATATGTGGGTGGTAGAATGTTGAAAATTGTTGAAGCTGGGTGACCACTACATGGGGGTTTATTATACTATTCTCCCTACTTATGTGTATGTTGGAAAACTTTCACAATAAAAAATTTCCATATTTAAATAAATTTAGGGATGGTTGCCTTCCTGTTGAAAAATTTGGAAGTAATAGTCATGTTTTACTTTTATGTCTGGACTTTAAAAAGCTGTCTTGTAGGTGTTGTTTAATGTACGGTGTCACTATTTGCAGGATGAGGTTATTTAAAATGGTAAAAGAGAAGTTAAATTCAAAAGAGATGTGAGAAAGATATCTCAATATAAAGAGATGAAGCTTAGAAAACAATCTCTCAGGATAGCCGCAACACTACTATCATGTGGTTTAAGGATGATATAATCAAAATTCTCTGTGTATCCATAGCTATGCATACATTTATATTTAATGATACCATCAGAAGTAATCAGTGCTGAAGCATTATTGGGATTCAAAATTCTACCATATACCGCACTTAAATGATGAAAGATGTTTCAAAAATAGCCCTTGCTGCATTTAAATAGCCTATTCGGGTAGAAAGGAAAATTTCACTGGCACAATTGACTGTGAGGCTAATAGACTAGGCTAAATTTGGGTCTGTGATGTGTAAAATAACACCAGAGCTGAGCATAAAGCTCTTTTGCTGCATTGTTTCCTCAAAGATCCATGGGTGTAAAGAAATGTACTTTTCGTAAACTAGGAGTATGTCTTCAGAACCTGGTACCACAGAGGGCCTCAGCACTTATGGTCACAGTCAAGCTGGACCTCTTACTTTGACCCTCTTACTTTGATCCCTTGTGAGGGTCCTGCCATAGTTAACAGGGTTCATTCACTGCCCCAATGGAAAGCTAGTGGACAAGTTATCTCCCCTCCCCTCCCTTCCTCTACCCTCTGTCATGCCACCTGCAATAAGAACACTTGTTTACTTCTTTCTTGAAAAGTAATGGTTTAGTCACATAGACCTAGGAATGACATTACCTCTTAATAGCTATATGACATATGACCTCACAGATTCTCAGAATCCTCATCACAAAATGGGAATAATAGTGGTATTTATCCATAGGGTTGTTGTAAGAAAATAAGTGAAATGCTGCTCTTCACTTAACTTGTACCAATAAAATAATAATTGTTTGAATTATTGTTATGATTACAAATCATTGACTCAGAAGCCCAAGTATTTGAACATATAACTTGCTGCTTCCCTAAGTCAAAAGTTGCCATCCTTCTTGGTTGTCATTGAGAGCCAAGAAATGAGTTCTTTGTGATTCTTACTTGGAAGGACTGGAAATTTCAGTCTAAAACCCAAAGCACATGGAGAAAATACAGACCTGGTGTCTATTTGGCCAAAATACACATATACCCTTGCACACTGAATTCAAGCCCTGATCTTGACATAATGGCAGTTTTATTTAGGTGGAAGTTGTGAGGACACGGTTCCATCTGCTCAGGTCTCTGCTGAAGCAGTTATGGAAGTAGGATACACATCCAAGAGAGTACAGAGGGGAAATTTCCAGGAAGCCTGCTGCCTGTGAATGTTGATTTCCCAGTTTTCTCATCAGAAAGCCGCCTTCCAAATCTCTAAGAGGCCCTTTCCCTTTTCTATCACATGCTCTGATTCATGGGTAAGTGCAAGAATTACCCACCAGAGAAGGAACAACATGTCCCTGTGGGAAGCTTTAATTTTTGCAGAATAGCTGCCTCTAGGATGCATTCCTTCAGGGATGGTGTTATTGGAAAAGGAAGATTGTAGGTGGTGGTAAAAGACTAAGCTGCATGCAGGGACTCCCCATGAGGATGGCCACATCTAGAATGACTCAGCTGTCTGTTGAAGAGGCCCAGAAGCTATGGCAACCATATAACAGGGCCCATTCCCTACCATAAGGAATAATTTCCTCCTTAAATGCCCTACTGATAGGGCTCCTTGGAGAGAAATAGCTCACTCCTTGTGAGGGCAAGGAAATGTACAAGATGCGTGTAGAGAATCTTGTTATGCCCTAAAGCAAGAGAGATATCAAAGACTACCCAGGGCCACTTCAAAAGGGCACAGATGACAACTCTTAGGGGGTTCCCCATGGTCTGCAGTGTCACAATAAGAGCATCAAGAAGACAAGGACATCCTAGCGTGGTGGCTCTCACTTGTAATCCCAGTACTTGGGAGACTGAGACAGGAGGATTTCAGGTTCATAGCCAGCCTCAGCTACTTAGTGAGGCCCTCTGCAACTTAGTGAGACCCTGTTTCAAAATAAAAATAAATTAGGGCTGGGGGTGTAGCTCAGAGGTAGATGCCCCTGGGTTCCATCCCCAGTAGAACACACACACACACACACACACACACACACACACTGACTAAAATGGATTGGAAGACAACAAATATATAAAAACAAATGGGCTCCTAATAATCCTAATTTTTTTTAAAATGAAATGCACATATAAGAATAAACTGGCCGGAAGTGGTGGCGCATGCTTGTAATCCCAGTACTTGGGAGGCGGAGACCGGAGGATCCGGGTTCACGGCCAGCCTCAGCTACTTAGTGAGGCCCTCCGCAACTTCGTGAGACTCAGTTTCAAAATAAAGAATAAAATATAGGGCTGGGGGTGTAGCTTGGAGGTACAACACCCCTGGATTCAATGGTACCGCAACAGCAACAACAAAAAAGAATAAACTGGCTGTGAACAAATTTTTGCTTTATTTGATCCTCACAAACCTATGAATTTCCTACTTTTACAGATTGTAGAATTAAGGCTTAGAAAAGTTAGAAACTTGTCAAAGTCACTCAGCTAAGAAATGGTGAAGCCCAGATCCATATTTCTCACTATATTCTTTTCACTACAGTGGGATATAGAAATGTAATGTTGGCTCATCGGATGTATTGGGAAGAAGGGAGCTGTGATGACTATCATCCTTGAGAATGAATAAGTAGGGCGGTGGTGATTCTTTTAACTTTGACATTTTTATTAAGAGAATTTCCTATTCCCATCAGTAATAAAACATGAAATTGTCAATCCATTGTCTCCTATTGTGTATGGTGATCCACCCTAAGTTCAATTTCCCCTTAGACAAAAATCTAATGAAGATGAAGAGAATTTGAATCTGTGAACCAAATTGTGTTGCACATGGGTGGTTATATGCATTTTTAAAAGTTCAGCCCTGGCTAAACAAGAATGTTTTAGTGTAGATCCATATAGACACAGGTACTGAATAGAGCCAGCTTTTGACTTAAAAGATCCTGTTTGTCTTCTACATGTCCTTGGGGGCTGGTGATTTGCCACATGCCAACTTTAGGGAGCACTGTGTCATCTCAAATTCATGGTTGATTAGTAGATTAAGAAATGCATGTGAGTAACTCAGAACTTCAGGCAGTGGACCGGGGTGAGGATGTAGCATGGGAAACACGAGGAGTATGACATTCATTTCCTTCCTTCCTTCCTTCCTTCCTTCCTTCCTTCCTTCCTTCCTTCTTTCCTTCCTTCTCTGATTATCAGTTCTCAAAGTTTTGGGTTTCGGGACCCCTTTTGATAGACTTTTGGCTCATTTGGATTATAGTCATTGATATTTCCCATATTAGAGATTAAAACAGGGAATTTAAAGCGGAAGACCATGCAGGCATGTGTTTCATCAGCTGTCAGCATGAGTTGTTGTCACACATCATGGTGTCTCTGAAAAAGCCCACTGTACACTCAGGGGAGAGTAAGAGTGAAAATAGGTTTGATGCTCTGCACTCATGGAAAGGTCTTGGGCATCCACCAGGGGTCTCTGCATCACATGTTGATAATTGCTGATCTATCTATATCTATATCTGTATCTATATCTATACCTATATCTAATTTCCACTCTTCTTTCTTGAACCCACTCCACTCAGGCTTTCTACCTGACCGTGTCACTGAAGTTGCTATTTTCAAGGCCACCAGTGACCTCATTCCTTACCTTACTCCATCTGTTAAAACCTTTTGATACAGCCTATCATTCATTCATCTTTGAGCTGTTTTATTCATTTGGCTTCCAGGGCACCAGACTCTGGTTGTTTCCTCTTTATCTCCTTGACCTCCTAGTGTTGGAGTTCCCTATGGTTCAATACTGGTACAATTTTATTTTTTATATACAGTATTCATTTGATATGGACATCATGCAGTCTCAATTTTTTTTTTTCAGTACTGGGGATTGAACCCAGGGGCATTCTACCTCTGAGCTACACCCCTAGCCCTATTTTTTATTCTTTATTTTGAAACAGGTTTTCACTAAGTTGCAGAGGGTCTCACTAAGTAGCTAAGGCTGGCTGTGAACCCGGATCCTCCACTCTCAGCCTCCCAAGTACTGGGATTACAAGCATGCATCACCACGCCCAGCTATGCAGTCTCAATTTTTAAGATACCATTTGTATACAGATATTCCCAAGCATGTATTTCCAGCCTCTATCTTGAACACCAGATCTGTATGTCAAGCTGTCTACTTGACATCTTTCCCTGGGTGTCTAATAGCATCTCAGACTTAGAGGCAGGGTTTCACACACTTACAGAGTCTTTTGTTCTTGTAGCATCTCATTGGGGGAATTCAGGGATAGATTAGTGAGACTTTACTATTTACATATGCCAAATATTTTTAAATTTTTTTCTGACCTCTAACACTAGAAAAACAAAGAAAAGCATAACGATTAAGTAGAAAGGTCTTGTAATGAAGCATTCCCCCGCCAAAAATGGGAATAAACTTTAGCAATTTTTTAGGTACATAGAATTGGAGCAGTGCTCTGATGGGAATCTATAAATGTATGTGAACATCAAAAATCCAGTGCACATTGTAGAGATTCACATGAGCCGAGCTTTTTATGTAACTGTTTCTTTGTAAGTGAGGGTCTGATATTGCATCGTGGGCATTTTCTTGATCCTTTAAGCTTCTCTTTCCCTAGATATAATTTACATAAAAGATTTTGTGCAAAAGGAGCTCAACATTAAATTTTTGTGTCAGGATTAACATCATTACTTCAAATTTGGCTCTAGATGTAAAAGGTGTCTTCCCAATATCAATTTTTATTATTCTTTTTTCTCCTAGGAAATTATTCTGGGAGTACAGCTCCTGATGTAAATGTCATCGCACTTATGACACAATTATTGCTGCAATTGTAAGGAGAGTTCTAGACCAGGCATTTCTTAAATCTTAGGACATTAAGTTACCCTTCAAAAGTTCAGTACATACCAACTGATAAGTCAAGATAGTACACCCTGACTGCCTGTACTTG
This sequence comes from Glis glis, assembly GCA_004027185.1. NCBI lineage: Eukaryota > Metazoa > Chordata > Mammalia > Rodentia > Gliridae > Glis > Glis glis. The sequence continues at coordinate 33,825 of PVJS01003077.1, forward strand.
TATTATGAAGCAACATAGGAATTGTTAGTTTGGAAGTGCAGTCAGCTTGGTTGGTTTGCCACCCATACTTACTTAAGCATAAGAACACCATTCTCTGAAGAATGAATGGAGCTAAAAGGGAAATCAGAGCCAAGAGGAGGTGAAGAAAGTCTGCTATGTTTGTTGGACCAGCATTCCAGTGGGAAGTGACACTGGAGACAGCCCTGGACTGAGGCCAAGAGAATGTGCTTGTGTCTCTTCCACAGTTGTAGACACTCCACTCTAAAATAGCTAGAACCAGCAGTTGGCATTAGCACAGTGGGGTTGGACACCTCTGCTGGGTTTCTCCTGGCCTTTGCATTTTCCCCTCGTTGGTTTAGGGTCTTCATTCTCAAAATATGGTCCAGGGACTCCTTGGGGAGCCCAAGACCCTTTCAGTGGATTTGTAAGGTAATTACAGTAAAATGTTATTTGCTTCTGTGACTCTCAATCTCTTATAACCGTATAGTGCAGTGTTCCAGAGGCTACAGGACATGTGATGAGATCTCAACAGATTTAATGCAGATGTAGATATGAGAATCCATCTGTTTATGAAGCCAGACAGTAATGAGATTTTTAAAAATGTAAAAACGGAAAGCTATAAAAGTATCACAAAGTGTTATTTTTATTGACATGTAATAAATTTATTGTTATTTTAAATGACTTAAGCATTTTAAATATTTTTCACTTAGAATCTAATATGGTAATATTGATATTACTTATATGAACTAAAGCTCTTTGGCAATTTGTTTTAGTAGAAATATATCCCAAATATTGTGTGTGTTTTTATTTGCTCAGTCTGGCAATCCTCCCTGCTCATCCCTTATATCTGCAGGGAGGACTTGGCTTAGCACCTACCCTTTGGGAAGGTGGTGGAGAAACAAGCTCTTCTTGCTTGCTTATTGACTGTCAACTCAGCAGGCTTTAGTGACTAAGAACACCTTGAGTTATTCTTGGAGTCTTTCTGACTTTGCGGTGGTTAGGTATGATTTTCTCCTGGGAGAAGTTGAGGGTTACTTGAAGGGCATGGCCTAGGAGGGTGCAGAGCCTCTTTGGTTCTGTGCAGAAGGGTCAGCAACTGATTTCAGCCCAATTTCTGTCATTTATTACTAAATGCAGTGTAGTAATGTCTCTTGTCACTCATAGCAGGGCCTGTGTAGATGGCAGAACTCTGTTTGCTTCTAATGTTAATCCCATGACATTTGCCAGGAGGGGGCCATAGGACTGGCTCCAAGAGGCCTCGCTGGCATTGTAGTCATTCATTCATTCCTCCAGCCTCTCTTCTCCCCTTCTTTCATCCTTTCCTTCCTTCTTCATTCTCTCTCTATTTCCATTTTTCTCCCCCCACACTCCCAGTTTGTTCAATAACACTTCTTGTTGCATTTCGCAGTGTGAAAGACACTGTTAAGTGCTGGTTTCAGGAGAAAATAAAAAAAAAGATTGGTGCATTGAAATTGTACATGAGAATGAGATCCATAGTGATGTATTCATATATGCACATAACATTACTTGGTCTCTTTCCTTCTCCATACCTCCCTTTTCCTTTTCCTTCCCCCTCCTCTCTCTCCCAATCCCCTTCTACTACTCTACCAGTCTCTCTGCTCATTTTCACGAGGCCCCTTTTTTTCCTTTCCTATTTTCTCTCACTTCCACATATGAGAGCAAACATGTGGCCCTTGATTTTCTGAGTCTGGTTTATCTCATTTAGCATGATGTTTTCCCGTTCCATTCATTTTCCTGCAAGTGATATAATTTTGTTCTTCTTTATGGCTGAATAAAACTCCATTGTGTATATATTTCACATTTTCCTTACCCATTTATCTGTTGATGGACACCTGGGATGGTTCCATAACTTGGCTATTGTGAAGTGTGCTGCTATAAACATGAGCATGAATATATCACTATAGTATTCTGACTAATTCTTTTGGAAAGATGCTGAGGAGTGATATAGCTGGGTCATATGGTGGTTCCATTCCTAGTCTTTTGAGGAACCTCCATACTGATCCCCATAGTGGTAGTACTCCATCAGGAGAAAATTTAAAAGGTGATGTTCTTGCCTTTAGTAAGCCTGGTTGGTATCCCAGAATTCTTTGCAGTTGACTTACACTTATCAAACTTACAAGAGAATGAAATTTATAAACCAGAATGTAAATGTATTACATTACAGTGAGGGAATTATTTTTTCCATTGGATTAAGTTTCTTAGCATCTGCATATGGAGAAGGGAAGACTGGGATGAAAACCTGGAACTGACAGAGCCAGGGCTGGGGCCAAGAGGGAAGCCCCAGGAGTGAGGTGATGTAGCTACCAGCATATAACTTGAAACCTGTATGCTGTGGGGTATGTTCATTCACATAAATGGCTTAATCTTGTTTTTTTTATTTTTAAAATTAGTTTGTATATATTATTTGGTTATCTGGATTGGTTAGTTTTAAGCTATAATAAAAATTTATGTTGAAAGCAATCATCCCCTGCTTATTCCTGCTACATAAAAACATATTTCCAAATTTCCTCACATTCTGTACAGTTGATTTGAATGTAGACTAGAAGAAAAGAAAGTGGATGACTACAACCCTATATGGGTCTTCCTTAAGAAATGATCAGTGAGAGAGCATATCATGGGCTTTAGACATACTTGCATTTAGTTTCTCAAAGAAACCCTGTCAGGTAGATATTATCATTTCTATTTCATACTTGAAGAAACTAATTCCAGAAAGGCTAAGAAAGGTTAAGCCCAACATCACACAACCATTGTGTGGCAGAGTCCAGATTTGTAACCATATGACCATCACATTTTCCTTGTGTTAGACGTAGTAAAGAGTGAAGCCGACAGTTCTCAGGATCTAGTCTGGGGACTCTGTTCCATTTCTTTAGAATTTTCTTAGAAATAAAAATGGAAAAGAACAGTGAGCAACCGTTCACGCCCACTTCTTTTGCCTTATATAGCCTGAGTTGATAAGTCAGAGATCACATGATTGTCTGGCCATCTAATTTATACTGCAAATGATTTCCCAGATGTCCCCATATGGTTCATTCTAGTTATTCTCAGGTGGGTAAGTATGAAAAGAAGAAAAAATATCAAACAACAGCAACACACATAAGGAAAATTGCCATAATTTAATATCTAAAGATATTAAATCAAACATTTGAAGGGCTGTCATGTGGAGAAGGAATTCATTCTGCCCTGGGGAAATGGACTAGGGGAACCAATAAAGAGAAATTGTAGGCATCGGTTTGCAGAGCTCAATATTAGGAAGTTATTTTACTTTGTTCTTTCTTTCTTTTTTTTTTTTGCGGTACCGGGGATTGAACCCAGGGGCGTTCTACCTCCGCGCTACACCCCCGGCCCTAATTTTTTAATACTTTATTTTGAAAACAGGTCTCACAAAGTTGTGGAGGGCCTCATTAGGTGGAGAGAGAAAGAGAGAGAGAGAGAGAGAGAGAGAGAGCGCTGAGGCTGGCCATGAACCCGGATCCTCCGGTCTCCGCCTTCCAAAGTACTGGGATTATAAGCCTGTGCCACCAGGCCCGGCTCTTTCTTTTCTTTTTTTAATAAACCTTTCCAAAGTGGTATGGGCTTCTCTGGAAGGTTTGAATTCCCCCACATTGGATGATCACTTCCAAGGCAGCCTTGGAAGTGATGGTGTTTTAGTTATTGGCTGTGTCTCTTAACACTTGTGATCTTACATGGCAACAGGTGTGTAGTGTCAACAGGTGTGTAGACACTAGTGGCAGCCTAGTTCTGAGGCTCACAAAGTGTTTGTCAATTTAGAAGTTTCCTTTTAACAGAGGTCCCTTTTGTTTCCTATTTTCTTTTTAGCTTAGGGACTTCAGATAAATGAGGAGAGAGACCAGTAAAATAGTGGAAGGTGAGTGGGAGGGGAAAAAGAAGTGGTAAAAGAAATAGTTCAAATAATGCTATCTGTGTACATGAAGGTATCACTACCAAATTCACTGATATGTACAAGGAAGGGCAGGGAGTGGGCTGGGACCCACAGGAAAACACAGCAAATGCTGTGTGTGTCTGTTTGTATCACTTTGAACTTCACTATGATGTATAATTACAATGTACCAATAAAAGTATAAAAATATCAATAATAATAAGTTTCTTTTTAGAAGAGTTAATTAGGAAAGGGGAATCAAAGCTACAGTGGTGGGTGGGAGAGGCCTGGGGGTCGACTTTGCCACTGCATCCCTACCAGGTTAGGTGAGGAGAGGCAGGCAGTCCTCCCCTGTTGGCCTCTGATCCCAGGTAAGTGCCCTGGAGTCAAGGTGGGTAGTGGATGAGAAGTTGGGCAGGCACTGTGCAAAGAGCACCAAGCTGGCCTTTGAAGACTTCCCATAGAATCCTAGCATTGATATGTAATATTCACTATCCATTTTGTATATTCATAACCATTTAAATTAATATCTAATTGCACATACATCCATAACTGTATCTTCTAGGTTGAAAAGCCAAACTTTACAGATGAAATTAAACATTTTTGATTCTATATTCCCAGTGTCCAGTGGGGCATCTGCATAGAGTAGGGCTGAAAGCACATTTGTTCACATTCGAGGGCTTATAACAGGAAACCTGGGATTTGGGATTACTTATACTACTCCATTATTGTGAAAAAAATTATTTTGTACTAAGGATTGTACCCAGGGGCATTCTACCTCCGAGCCACACCCCTAGCCTTATTTTATTATTTTTTTATTTTGAAATAGGTTCTTGCTAAGTTGCTGAGACTGGCCTCAAACCTATGATCCTCCTGTCTCAGCCTCCCAAGTACTGGGATTACAGGTGTGTGCCACCGTGCCCAGCTTATTGTGAAATGTTTTAAAAATGATTTTTACTCAGGTAATAGAATAATAATTTCAAAAGCCTAGAAAAAATAGAATAAAATACATGAAGGCAGTTTTGGTAACCACGTCTATTATTATTATTATTATTATTATTATTACTTATACCATAAATACTTGGTAGATTTTTTTTGGTTATTTGCGACATTTTTCAGGCCAGACATATTTTCTCTCTCATAAGTGGCAAAGGCTATGTGAACTTCAGCTGCAGTTCTGAATCTCATTTTAGCTTCCCGAATCTTGTAATTAGAGAACCCCTCATGAGAGAGCAATGGTTTGGCTGAAGTTCCGGTTTTTAGTGTTGATGTGAGTGTTCACGGGTGTCTTGAGGGTTGAGTGGGGATACAGGAGAGGCTGATTCATGGACTGCTGGCCAGATGGCGCGGGGGCAGAAGCCTCCAGTGGTGGGATTTTGACTGAGTCTAACAGCGCCGCTTCATCTCCTTCGTCAGGCACATGTGTGATGCCAAGGAAAATGAGGATCTGTGTGGCAAAGTTGACATCGCTAGTTGAGGAAAATAAAGAAGGCTCACTGATACTGCTAGGGTTGTTTGCTCACTATTGGGGAAGGAACTCTTCAGCTCTTTGTCTAACACCTACCATCAACATTCAGAGGCTAAGACAGGAGGATCGTAGGTTCAAATCCAGCCTCCGTAATTTAATGAGACCCTGTTTCAGAATAAAAAGTAAAATAGGGCTAGGGGGGTGTAACTCAGAGGTAGAATACCCTTGAGTTCCATCCCCAGTACCACAATAAATAAATAAATAAGATAAAATACAATTTAAAAATCCAATTTAGTGTGAAAGCAAAGCTCATGCCTTGGATTTATGTTATGTTATTTTATGGTTGTCATTAGGCCATGTTCAAAATTGTTCATACGTACCACTTATGTGAGTGTGTGGTTGTGTGTACACACATTTGTATTTCTTTCCTGTTTCTTTCCTAAATTACTTGTCAGCTTGTAGTAATGCAAAAATAAAAAAAAAAACAAATATTAAAGAGAAAAAAAAACAAAAAATAGAAATAGTGCGAGAAGGACTAAGCTAAGCCACGGCCCAACTGGAATGGAGATTGAGGCTTGGGAAGCGAGCAGTTCCACAACCCGGTGTCAGCAAGCCCAGATCCCTCATTGTGTCAGCAAGCCCCGATCCCTCATTACCTAAGGGAAGCAGAAATATATTTTTTTTTTGTGCGGTACCGGGGATTGAACCCAGAAGGGTTCTACCTCTGAACTACACCCCTGGCCCTATTTTTTTATATGTATTAATTTATTGCTACATTAGAAATGAAAAATAAATGCCAGGCGTGGTGGTGCACGCCTGTAATCCCAGTAGTTGGGAGGCTGAGACAGGAGGATTGCCAGTTCATGCCAGCCTCAGCTACTTACTGAGGCCCTCTGCAACTTAGTGAGACCCTGTTTGAAAATAAAGAATAAAAAATAGGGCTGTGGATGTAGCTCGGAGGTAGAATGCCCCTGGGTTCAATCCCCAGTACCGCAAAAAAAAAAAAAAAGAAATGAAATGAAAATAAACTGTGAGAAGCTGCAAAAGCACGCAACCTCATGAAAATAAAGATGCAAGGCAATGCAGGTGCCCATTGTAGTTTAAAATTGGCTTGCCTGATAGTGGGTACAAGGACCACACATACAAAGGTGAGATTTCTGACAGCATCTATATTTTTGGATTTATTTGTGTACCAATGGGAAGTTTAGAGTGAGTTTAAGGAGATGTCAACTACTGTTGACCTCTTAGGGAGTACAGATGAGAAGCCACAAGGTGCCTAAAATCTCTACAAACACATAGGTTTAAAGAAACAAGCCTACAATCAAGACTTTGAGGCAACGTTGGAATTTGCTCTTGGGAGGAGATTCCCATTTTATGATGTTTGAACACACTCTTTCTCCTGTTGGATAGTTTCCTTGGAGGCGAGAGTATTCTTTTCCTCAGTATTAGTTTTCTTTAGTTTTGATCTGTCAAACTTCTCCACTTCTGATAAGTCTGGTTTATCACCCATCTTGACTAAAAGACTGGTGGCTGGAAGGCTAGTGGAAAGCCGTCCTTGGCTTGCAACCGCGCTCACTCGGGACCAGGTTAACTGGCCCTATTTTTTATACTTTATTTTGAAACCGGTCTCACGAAGTTGCAGAGGGCCTCACTAAGGAGAGAGAGAGAGAGAGAGAGAGAGAGAGAGAGAGAGAGAGCGCTGAGGCTGGCCGCGAACCCGGATCCTCCGGTCTCCGCCTCCCAAAGTACTGGGATTACAAGCGTGTGCCACCATGCCCAGCAGAAATATTTTTGATACTGGGAACAGCAGAAAAATTTCTCCCCCGAGTCTTCAAAAGAGAGTGCTGACATATAATGAGTAGCGTCTTTACACCGTTTTGTCAATAATGATAACAATGGTGCATTTCATTCTCTTGGCATAAACTGTTGGCTGCACACCAAAGCAGGTGACAGTAAAGCATGTCCTTGGTTGAGGATGATGATACTGTGACACAACTCAGATGTCACTCAGGTCCTGGGCCTGCATGTCCTTGGGCACCTTCCTCACTCTTCCTTGGCCCTCTTCAGTGGAGTGGGGGTGGGCCCTGCAGGGTTCATGTCTCAGGCCCCATGTCATTTGGCTTCCAGGAGGGATCGGCCAATGGGGGGTAACCCTGGAGACTGGAAAGCAGTGTAGGGAGAAGCAAGGGACAGCTCCCTGACTCCCTTCACTCTCGGTGGCCATTCCAGTAATAGCTTTCCATGGACCAGTATTTTGCGGTGCCCACATCTATCAGGTTGTCTTGACCCTGGGCTTATTAATAACATTACCTCCTCTCATTGTCTCTTCAGCTCAGGTATGGGAGCATCCTTTTTTAAAATTTGCTCATCTTTGAAATACCTCCCTATTTTCCTTTGACTTCTCAGCTCATCCAACCCCTGTATTATAAATACTTGAAGTTGTTGTTTTTCTCAACTGATCTAGCTGGATTCTGTAATCAACAAAATAAAACAAGTGTGAAGCTTGAAGACTGTCCTCACCATCAGGAGTCTTCCTTGCTACTGGGATCCATTACCTATTTTAAAGTTGCTCTTTGTGTTACTTTTGAATATGCTTTCTTCACCAAAAGGTAGCTTTTGGATTGAGACTGAGCCTTGTCAACAGATGTGGAGTCCTGGGCCTCCTATTTCTAGGATTCTGCAGGGCAGTTTCCATGCAGGCTACCTGAATATTCATTTGCACTGAGCAGTGTTATGTAAAATTTGTGCTGTCATGGAGTATTACCATTTAGATTGAAGAAATGTAATTCATTTGTCTCAGTAATTTATTTCCAGGAAACTTACGACCTGACAAATGTAACATAATTGGAACATTTTGGTTTTCTATTTCGTGAAAATTGCTTCCATCTCTGTATCAATGAAAAACAGCATGTAAATAATACCTGAAAAGACATATTAATGCCAATTTTCTATCACCAGTAGTGCTGTGGTCAGCCTACTTAGAATGGTACTCAGAACCAACCGTGATTACCCTGTACCTCCTCACCAAACCCCTGAGCCAGGTTTTACTTTTTCTCCCAAGGCTTTTTGGATTCTAACTTCCCTACACATTTCTTTTTTAAAAAAGCTTTTCCACATTTTTATATACAATCTGTACTAGTGTATTAGAAAATGGAAGCATTCCCGTACTAGCCATTCTTTTTCTTTACATAATTTACTTTTGCTTTCCACCCCCCTAGTTCCAAATCTCTGTTTTGCACTAATGGCAGGTACTTTTACCAGAAGGTTATATTTTTCATATAATGTGAGCTGTTATTTATTTTCTTTAGGCACTAATGTGTAAGTATACAAATGCAGTATTTGTAGTATAGATAGATATAAATACAAATATAACTTAAGCCACTTATATTAAAATGTTAGCTAGTACTCGAAATTTCTTAAGTGTCTGGTAATTTAAAAATACTTTTCATGACTGTAAAGTGCATAATGTTGCAATGTACTTAACTGTTTAACAGTTTTAGGACATTTTCTTTTTATAAAACACTACGATGAGAGTGGTTATATATGTCATTTCTGGGCTTTAGACCATTTGCTTCTATAGCATAAATTTTTTCTCAGTAGTCACGATGCGCACATATCACCTAATGGCAGTATAGTTACCAGTTACACATGAGCTTTGTTGTTAGACAGACCTGGATGTGAGTCTCATTCTCACCCAGGTGTGTGACCTTGGGCTTTTCTAAGCATCACTTTCAGCATAACTCGATAATAGCATTAGTATCACCTTTTGTTTAGGACTGTGCTCTTCTGTAGGGTAGCTGTGTAAGCTGTTGAGCACATAAAGTGTGACTACTTGAAATGAGATGTGCTATATAACTATAAATCTGCACTTAGAAAACTGAGTATCAAAAGGAATGTAAATATCTCATCAACAATTTCTATATTGATTGAACACTGAAAGGATAATATTTTGGAAACACTGGGTTAGATAAAATATAGTAATAAAATTAATTTTAACTCAATATATATATATATATATATATATTGTATGGTCTTGGTGATTTAACCCAGGGACATTCTACCTCTGAGCTACATCCCCAGCCCTTTTTATTTTTTGTTTTTTAAACAGGGACTTGCTAGACTGCTGAGAGTCTTGCTACGTTGCTGAGGTTGGTCTTGAACCTGTGACCCTCATGTCTCAGCCTCCCAAGTACTGTGCCACCACACCCTGCTTAAACTCAAATTTTTAATGTGGCTTCTAGAAATTTTAAATTATGTATGTGTCTCACATTATAGTTCTCTTGAACAGTGCTAGTTTAGATTATTACACGAGATAATACATGTGAACCATGTGTCTGGCAGGCACATGGAAAAAGTTTCATTGTTGCTATTGTTTGTATTATTATTAATTATTAGTAGCAGGAGGAATAATCGAGGTGGCTGTGAACTCAGCAGTCTGGGAGTCAAATGCTGTGGCTGAACATTCAGTGATTTGTTTGCACACAAGGGAAACAGAAGAGAGAGGATGCACCCTAAGATAGACAGGAGGGCAGACGGAGAAACACGAAGGCCGAAGTGGGTGGATAGAAGATCGAGGTGTACCAGTTGACAATAGCGAGTGCAGCCAGCTTCTGGCCTTGTTCCATGGATGCCTGAGCTTGCTTTAGATGTAGAAACAGCAAATATCAGTTTAAATTAATTTTTCCTTTCCAGGGAGCCAGAAGGGAGCTAGCAGTAACCTCTCTGGTTCTTTAAGGAGATCAAAGATCTTTTTGACTTTTGGGGAGTGGTTGAGTCTAGCTGGAAGAGACCAGACTGCAGCCCTGGGAAGATAAGTCCACCTCCACCTCTTGCTGGGATAGAGCATTCTCACCCCTGAAATACTGTCATGTTACTGTCTCTTCGGGTCCTGTCCTGCCCCTCCCAGAAGCGTCTCCTTGGTGCTACACTGTGCACTTGAGGCTTCCCCCTTCCTGTGTCACAGGACATTAACTCTAATCCATTATGGAGTAATCATGGCTCTAGAAGGAAGGATTCTTTATGTATCTGCAAGTGCACATTACATAAATGGTCTATCTAAATTGATTTAATTTGCCTTTGCACAGAATATCGCAGCAGTAATAAGCAAGAACTGGTTTTCTTTTAAAGTTAGTATTTCTTAAAATTTGGGGAAGTATAAAGACACTTAGAAAAGTTAATTTGGAACCATGTGTGGGATATATCAATAAAATTATATATATCTGTATTATCGATATATCCATTATATATTTATCTGTATATGTCTGTAAAATTTTAGAGATATTGCCAATTAAACTGATCAAAATGACACATAATGTGAAAACATAAATGTGGATAATAGAATATGTAAATATTAACTGGAGGCTAAGACAGGAGGATCGCAGGTTCAAAGCCAGCCTAAGCAACTTAGTGAGGCTGTCAGCAACTTAGCAAGACCCTGTTTCCAAATAAAAAATAAAATAGGGCTGGGGATGTATCTCGGAGGTAGAATGTCCCTGGGTTCAATCCCCAGTGCTATACACACACACACACACACACACACACACACACACACACACACAAAGCTAGTGAGATTTTAAACTTCTCCATAGCTTGACAATATTAAGATATCATTTTTATTTGTCTCAAGGTTCATTTACCAAAAGCATTAGCGTTTTTTGGTAAATGCTACAAAAGCACAGATCCAGAATAAAATGAAAGCAAAAATTTAAAAACAGAGTAAAGGGAACACATGTAGGAAGTGAGTTCTGAGAGACACATGTAAAGTTCATCCCTGTTCATATTGATGTTTTCACGTGAGACTGGTGACTCAAATACCTTCTCTCTTAGACTTTTAAATGGAAAGTGGTAATTTCACAAATGTTGCTTTGACCTTTTGTTTCAGGATGTTTAGGCACATTAGCATTTAAACCGTTTTACAAAAATCTGATAAAATAGGAGAAAAGATGGACATGGATGATGAGTTGAGGAAGGGAGTGACTTTTGAAGGAGGTGAAGGGCTCAGAACTCTTGGAGCTCAGCCTCCCTCTATTTCCATCCGCAACCCCCAATGTGTGGTAAATCGTGACCCTGAATTCATATGTTGAAGCCCTAATCCCCAGGACCTCAGAATGTGACTGTATTTGAAGGGAGGGTTTCTAAACAGGTGACTAAGTTAAAGCACGGCCATCAGGGTGGGCCCTGATACAAACTGGCTGGCATCCTTATAAGAGAAGATTAGTATGCAGAGAGGCATACACACACAGAGGCAAAGACTATGTGAAGAGGCAAGAAGAGGACAGGCGCCTGCAAGCCTTTGAGAGGACTCAGAGAAAACTACCTGCCGGCATGGTAGCTTTATCTTGGACTTTCATCCTGCACAACTGTAAGAAAATAAGTTTTTGTATTTTAACCCAGTCTGTGGTATTTTGTTATAACAGCCCTAGCAATCTAATATACCTGCTTCCTAGCCTAAGTAGCATAGCTCATGGACACAGAGCTAACACTGTTTGAAACCCTAAGTATCATTTTTAAAGAATCACTTACTAGGACAAAATAAGTTTCATTCCAGGAAGGCAAGACTTTTTTTTTACAATATGCATTTATAGATGAAATTTGTATTTGGATTGGTAGGGGTTTTCACCACCGTAAACCCTAGATAACCATTCTTCATTCAAAAGATGTGGCTTCATTTGTTGAATATTCATATAAACACAGCTGTCTAAACAAGTATGTAAATTGCCTAGAGGGTATAGAAGAAAATTCTATTATATTGCGTTGATTCCAAGATGGTAGGAGGAAATGGGGTGGATATGGAGGGAACCACACCAAGCGCTGTGTGCATATATGTTTGTATCTCATTGACCCTCACTATGGTGTTTTATTACAATGCACCAATAAAAGCACAAAAGAAGTAAAAAAAAAAAAAAGATGTGGCTTGGAATAGAGGCAGTGCCGAAAGTATTGGGAAGGAGACACATTCCGTGTAAATGGCAGTTCAGCGTCAGCCTGTCTCAGGGAATACAGTGAGCAGAGTATCAGAGGGTGTGGCTACTCCCAGCATCTGTGAGAGGCAGTGAGTTTTGTGCCATCCTTGGTTTTTGATGATGACACGGAGGAAGGTGAGACTTGTCCCTCATTGTTTTGGCCCTCAGACCCTCCAGTCCCGAGGTCCACATGCTCCATGCCCTTCTTTCCTCACCTGGGCTCTGTTCCCAACTGCCAGGGCTCTGCTCGGGCCCGTGTGACCGCCACTGCGGACCCTCCAGTGTTTTGCAGCTGCTTTCCTGCCAGGGCCTTCCACAAGGCTTGCATCGTCTACACTACACATTGAGTATCCCTTTACCTCAACATTCTACTTATGAAATGCTCCAAATTCCAAACAATTTTTATGCTTTTATTGGCACGTTGTAATTATACATCATAATGAGGTTCAAAGTGATGCAAACATGCATGAACGCATCACCTGATGTGTTTCCTTCTGTATCCCACCTTGCACCCTATGTATTAGTGAGATTGGTGGTATCTTCACATGTGGACATAGCATTATTTGAACTATTTCCTTCACCAGCTCTCCTTTTTCCCTTCCTTACCTCCCTCTTCCAGTTCCTTTCTATTATTCTACTGGTCTTTCTCCTCATTTATCTAAAGTTCCTTTTATTTCCTTTCCTATTTTCTCTCTAGATTTCATATAAACACAACATGCTTAGCAATGGGTTTCCCAACTGGTTGCACATATAGTTGACTTTAAGGTACCACTATTCAGATACTAGTGGCTATGCTTAGATAAGAGAACTTAGAAAAATATCATTCCAAAGGGATTGAAACCAGAGAACTATAGTAATATTGCATACCCATGTTCATAGCAGTAGAATTCACAATAGCCAAATTATGGAACCAACCTAGGTGTCCATCAACAGATGAATGGATTACAAACCCATGGGAAATACACACAATGGAATTCTACTCAGAAATAAAGAAGAACAAAATAATATCATTTACAAGAAAATGGAAGGACCTAAAAAAACATTATGTTAAGTGAGATCAGCCAATCACAGAAAGAGAAGGGTCATATGTTTTCTCTAATATGCACAAGCTAGGGAGCAGTGGGGATACAAGAGGGACTCCAGACAACAGTGGAAAAACCTCAGTGGAGCCAGGCAAGTGGTCTAAGGGAAGGGGAAGGGGAAGAATGAAGTTCATTAATGGAATTACTACCATCGACCATGTGTACATATGAGAATATACCAACGTCAATCTCAGTACTCTGTATTGGAAGGAGGGGAAAGGAGGGGCGGGGGGGCACCAAGTGCGCTGTGCATGTATGTTACTGTCAGCTTGATTTTCATAGTGATGTGAGACTATAATGCACCAATAAAAGCACATTTTAAAAAAATGTTCAGGTAAGCTAGAGTGGAGAACTATGATGGCTTTAAATTCTTTCTCAAGTGAAGCTTTCTTCTGTAAAGAAGGGGAAGAGTAGGTGTGAAGACACACCCTTTGCCTTGTTGGGTTGTTTATTTGTACCTTGGATTGCAGTATTATTAAGGGACCATCACAAATACTAGATGCTTCTGCTTTCCCTCCCCTTTCTTTCACCCTTCCAAGCCTCTTATCTCCATTCCCCTCTCTGGAACTTCCTCTCCTCTTGACCCTATTTTGCAATTGAACCATGATTCCTTTGAGTATTTTGTTACAAGCTCACCTTTGTCTCAGCAGTTGAGACTGTGAGTCTTAATGTTCCTTCAGGTATTTAGGAATCCTTATCAATCGCCTGGCATCTGACAGTTAATGGTGTGAGACCTCCAGGTCTCTCTCACCTTTTCTTTTCTTCTCCTCTGCTTCGCCAGTGGGTGATAAAATATATTTATGAACTGGCGATTTCATCATGATGCTGTCACAATATTATAAATGACATAACCCTCATTTAAGATGTGCTTTCAAATTGGTTGATTTAATTAGAAAAAGAAACCACACAGCAGTTAGCATGGTCTCACCCTGTCAGACAGATGCCCCGAGCTGCCAGTCAATGGCGGCTTTCTCTTTTGAATGTCAGGGCTTTTTGGAACTGATGGAAAGTGTCCACACATTTTGTTTAGAGTATTAAACAGGAAGGTTTTTTTTTCCCCCTTCTGTTTAGAGACTTTGCTTCATGTTTATTTTGCTGACATTTTTTTCTCATCTTCCCTCCTCCTCCTTCTCCTCCCCTTCCCCCATTTTTTTAGTACTGGGGATTGAACCCAGGGGCATTTTACCTCCAAGCTACACTCCCAGCCATTTATTTTTTATTTTGAAACAGGGTCTCACTAAGTTACTAAGACTGACTTTGAACCTGTGATCCTCCTGTCTCAGCTTCCCAAGTACTGGGATTATAGGCATGCATCCTTTTTCTCTTCTAACCATACCTTTCCACCCATGAAATGGCTTTCATTTGCCTCTTATTTTTTTCAATTCTCCCCTCCCCTCCTCCCTCCCTTGTTCCTTCCTTTCCTTTTTTTTTTCATACTGGGGATTGAACCCCCCAGGGGCTTTTACCTCTGAGCTACATCCCCAGCCCTATTTTATTTTTTATTTTGAAACAGGGTCTTGTGGAAGGCCTTGCTAAGTTACTAACGATGGCCTTGAACCTACGAGCCTCCTTTCTCAGCCTCCCAAGTACTGGGCTTACAGGCATGCACCACCTCACCTGGCTGCCTCCTTTATTTTCTACTGGACTTCTCAGCTGAAGTCCCACCTCTTTTGGGAAGCCTTCTCTCTTAGGCAGCGAGAAGGTTCTTTAATGATAGGATGAATTTCTGAAGTTTCCTGACAGCCCAAGTTTGAGAAAACAAATTGTGAAAATAATGTATCAGCCTGTTGCAGAGCCAGAATTCAAACCTCCATAGTCCAGTTCTGGAGAATAAAATAGCCATGCTGCAGCCTCACCCCAGACCAGTGAAATCAGAATCTTCATGGACAGAGCTAATGCACTGATGAGTTTTAGAAGCCTGCAGGTGATTATATCCAGCCATAGCAGCTTAGAACCACCCTAGGAGGGGCAGTGTATTCAGAGCTTTGGGGAATGAAGCAGGCTGCAAACAAAACAAAACAAAACAAAACAAAACAAAACAAAACAAAACAAAACAAACAAATGCACCTTGTGCTTACCGTCCTGGACTCAAGTTCTTTTGAAGGGGGATAACTCTCTGGGAAATGTGGCTTGGATGAAGCAGATGCAGCTAGAGTCTCACTCAGCTACTGATAACTCTGAAAAGATAGCAAGACTTTCCTTTGTAAATATATGTGCCAGCCAGATTGTGCGGTGCGTCAAGCCACCCCAACACTTAGTGGCTGGAAACAAGAAATCTTCCCTCAGTTCTGTGGATCGGATAGAGAGCTTTCCTGCTCTGGGTTGTCTTGGCTGGGGCTGGGTGATCCAGGATGGCCCCATTCATTTGACGGGCAATTGATTTGTCACTGGCTGGGATAGTGGAGGACGTGGCTCCATGTGCCTCATCATCCAACAGACTAGCTTGGGTTTGTCCACAGAGAGGATGCCTAGTAGGGTTCCCACTCTTGAGAAGGGACTTTTCAAGCCTCAACTTGCCTATAGCTCTAAATTCATTAGAACTAAATTCTCATTGGCCACAGCAAATGATATGGCCAAATTCAAATCCAAGGGACGGAGAAATAGTCTCCACTTCTTCATGGGAGGACCTTCAGGGTCACAGGGCAAAGTAGCACATGTACAGCAAAAGAAAGGTTTTGTGGGCTTTTTTGCAGTCACAGGATTCCAGTTAGCAGAATCCCATACAAAGCAGAACTATCTGTGGTCATGCACTGTATCATATTACTTTTGTATTTTGAGTGGACTTACAATGACATAGGAAGGGCCTGGCTAAGTGACCCCAGACCACAGTCAATGTATTCAGTGCCACACATGTCAGCAGCACAAGGATCGTGTGGTCTCTTGACTGGAGATACCCCACAAGCTCAGCATCATGTAGTAAGAGGTGGTTGAAAGCACAGATGTGGCGGGTTCTAGTCCAAGCTCTATCACTTACAAGTTGTGTGACATTGGGACATTTACTCAGACCTGTAAGCTTCAGTTTTCCCATGTGTAAAATGGTACTCATAATGGTACCTAACCTATAGGATTTTTTTAGGCTTAAATGAAATAAAGCATATATCACAGTTCTTGGCACAGCATAAGCGATTAGTAATGAAGTTGTTAAAACTCCCCCTTTGCCAGCAAGACAAGGTGGAGCTTCCATTAGTTTCTACATAATGCTATCAGGGGTCCAGCAGGATATCTGAGCCTGTGGTGAGTGGTAGCCGACTGAGCATACTGCTGGGATCCCTGGCTCCCCATTCCACCTGGAAAGCCAGTGCCGGTGAAACACAAGGCTCACTGTCTTCCAGGACATTCTCTAGAGTCTACTTCCATCTTCCCAGCCTAAAAATTAGATTTCAACCTCTTTGTCCTTCATCTGTATTCACCTTGCATGGGTGAGCTGTGAATTGGGCAGGCCTTTGACTGCTCTGTCATTTGTTCCTGTCATAATCAGGAGAGGAACTGAAGAAGCATGGCTGGAGACCCAGTCGTGATTTCAGTCGTGTGCCTGCTGGGTTTGCCCACGGGCTGGGTTACAAAATGCTGGCAGCAGGCAAACTGTATATTGTGCCTTCTAGGAACCTGAGACAGCTGGAAAACACATGAATTATACATCCTGACGATGGGAACATGGAAAGGGCATGTCCTCTGTGACTTTAGTTTTTCATGAAACAAACTGTCCTTGATTCAGAGTCTACATAATTGCTTTACATCTCCCTGTGCTCCTGAATGGTATGTTAGGATGAGGACAAATTAAAGGGTGTGACCATGAATGAAAGAAGGTGAGACACGTTTCTGAAGGCAGGTCTCTTCTGCACACAGGTGCCCAGCACAGAAACAGCAGGCACCATGGCTTTCTCTGTGACTTTCTCTCTTCCCACGAGCTCCCCTTTCCTCCAGGTTGACCTGCCTGGGTCTCTGGAGTCCATGGCGCCAGTGGAGTGTGTCACAGGACTATCGCTGAACACTCACCAGTGCCTTTTTTTTTCAAAAAGGCAGCTTTCTTGGAGATGTGAAAATGGTTACATAACGTGTATTTTGCATCTCTTAACCTACAAACATTCCTTTAAAAGAAAACACCATATGTCTCTTTCAACCAGATGCTTACTAACTACCCCTTCCCTCCTTCCTCTCTTGCCACTACCCTGCAGACTAAAAATAGCAGTAATCTAAGTGTTTGAAATGGTGCCTCAGATTTCATCTGAGGAAGGTTTGGCACTGGAGACAGTTCATTTGGTCCAGAAAGGTTTCAGCTCTCTGAGCAAGCCAAGATGCAATTTAAAACTATTCCCCTCATTGCAAGCCGGGCATGGTGGTGCACGCTTGTAATCCCAGAACTTGGGAGGCTGAGACCAGAGGATCCGGGTTCGCGGCCAGCCTCAGCTACTTAGTGAGGCCCTCCACAACTTAGTGAGACCCGGTTTCAAAATAAAGAATAAAAAAATAGGGCTGGGGGTATAGCTTGGAGGCAGAATGCCCCTGGGTTCAATCCCCAGTACCGAAAAAAAAAAAAAAAACTAGGTCCCTCATTGCAGAACTGAATTGTCAAAGGCTGGCCTCTCTCTTTGAAATCCCAGCCAGTGCTTTCTGGCCAGGTATACCCCACCTGGATGTATCACGTTTGGGCTGTGCAAAGGCCCAATATCATGGCAGCCCCACACAATCTATGCACACAACTGTCAGCATGAGTTGTGTGCAGTGAGATCCTTTCTCCATGTGTTACAGGTTCTTGCCTGGATGGACTTTCTCTAGAATCTATGCTGTGAAAATTTCAAGATACATTCTTTAGCATTAAGTCAACATTTAGCATTGTAAAGATTCCTGGGCAGCCTTATGCTCCCTTCTCTTGCAGTCTTTACCTCTCACGTGGTTCAATAGTTCTTTCTCTTTACTCCTTTTCTTTGCTTTTCTTCATAACACTGAACACTACTTGAGATTATTTTATTTTTCTTTTCTTTTTTATCATATCTCACAATAGAATATAAATTCCATGAGAAGAGGACCTTTGTCTCGTTCACAGCGGTATCTCCAAGGATTAAAGCTGAATCTGGTGAACATTTAAAGCTACAATAACACCTTCTACAGCTGTGTGTCCTTCGTGCAGTAGTATGTAGCATAAGAGGCTGTGGAATGAATGAATAGATTTGCCTATTACTGCATCATGGTTTCTTCCATCTTTCTCTTCTTGGCCTGCTATGAGCACAGCCATAGTAGACTGAAGAGTCTCACCACGCTTCCCTTATTTTCCACCCTGTAGATTGTCTTCTATGCTGCTGTCCTAAACCATGTCATTCCCTTGTTCACATCTCAAGGGATCCCACTGCTCTTGGAATAATGGCCCTTCTGTCCCTAGCCTACGTCTCCTTCCAGCCTTGCCTTGAGTCACGGTCTGGCCCACCTTCCAACAAGGAACTGAAGATGGTACTACTCTGTGCTCCTGCTTCTGGTTTTTTTTTTTCATTTACTCAATAAACGTGTGAGCACTGATTAAGTGCTAGACCCTGTTCTAGATGCTGAGGGTACCGCAGTACCCTAGACCTTTGTATAGTGCTAATTCACCATGACTCTGAAAATATAACCCTTCAGAGTCCTGCCTTAGGCAGGGATGGGGAGAAGAGGGTGCAAGTATCCTGGTAGACTCCCCACCCTGGGTTAGCCTGTCTAAGCTTTACCCGTGGCCAGCCCAACCAGTGCAGCTGTCAAAACAGTGGAAGATGCCCTTGGGGCAAAGCTTCCCAGACCATTCTTACTGCCTCCTGGAATTCCTGACTTTCTTGCCAGATCAGCAATACATAGAAAACAGTGATAATTTTATTTTGTCTGGAAATTTGGGATGGAGGGTGGTTCCAGATTTCTAGCTCACCATAATGTGAGAAATAGAAATGCTCATACTGTGTTTAATGAATTCCCTGTTGGGGAATATTTAGTTTGTCTCTACTGTTTTGTCATCATACATAAAGTTATAATGAGCATCGTTGTAAAGGTATCTGTGGGCTTATCTCTGATTAATTCCTAAGTTTATTTTTAGAAGTCAAGTTGCTGTGACAATAAATGTAGATCTTTTTCAGGATTTTGATAGATTCTGCCAATTTGTATTCCAAAAAGATTGAGTATTATTATACCCTGTCAACGTTCATTCATTTATTTAAGGCTTCCTAAAGAACATGGCTGTGAATTCTGTGAGACTTGGTGAAGGGGCAGACAGGCCTAAGATGCCCTTGGAGTTACTGAAGTCTCAGGTTTGCTCTGTTATTTACTGAACATTCAAGGCCATCAGAAATTATTTTTGACACAAATCCATGTTCCTTCTTGGTCTTCAAAGGAAGCAAAGCTTTATTCTGGGCTTGATGCAAATGCCCAGAATGTGACTCTGTGCATCTTCTTGGTGTCAGGAAGCCAGTCTCAACCAGCTGGGTAGAGTAGAAGAATGTGGATAATGGAATCTGTTATAGTGAAAAGTACCCAGCCTGTGTATGCAGGCCACTGACGCCTCCAGCACATTAGAGATGTGCTGATTTTGGAGGAATCTAGCAATGCTTAGAGAACCTAGACTCTGGCTGTAACTCACTCATAAGTTCAATACTCTTAGCAACTCTGGAGAATTGTACAAATGACTTGCCTCCCTCTTCTGAAGCAAAAGCAAAACCCTTTTCTAGCCTGTGAACTGGAGGGTGAGACCTCAAGTACGTGGTTCTGGCCCTTCCCAGCAGGTCTTACTATGAAAGCTACCAGGCTCCAATATATATATATCGGTTAAAATTTAGGAATCTTATTTAATAGAAATCAAATCCTGGCAGTGCTCAAGGCCCCATCAGTCCTTGCAAAAGCTCAGGCAGACAATTTTTCAAAGGCCTTAACCTGAGTTAATGTTTGTTGCCTTTCCTAGTGTACAGACTTGTTTTGCATCTGGGGTTTTAGAACTTTGACTCACAATGATTTGAAATTGGTTATGATAAGCATTTGGATGTGCATTTAGATATGCATTTGGATGTGATATTTGCAATTTGATATGATATGCAGTTGGAGCTGTAGAATTTTTGATGCACTGTATGGTGTGCACTAAAATGGCATCTTTGAACCTTCTGCAACTTATTCTGAGAGACCATTTTTGTTGTTCTGTTCTTATGTATATTTGCATGTGTGTTTTAAAACTGCAGATAGGTAGCCTGCACTGCCCTTGGGTTCAGGGTGGCACGCTGGCACAATGATCCACAAGACCAGAGATGGAATGATATCAGCCAGGCCTGGGCAGGCAGGAAGCTGAGTTCAGCTCAGATGGATCAAGAAGTCTTGATGAATGGACTGTTCAAGAAGTACAGGGAATGCTAAGGGTACCAGCAGTCGATATTGAGCTTTCCATGGACCAGTAACAACAACAAGGTATAACTACTCCTAGACTTAAAGAGAATGAGGGACACTTGGAGTCATAAAGGAGGGTCTCTAGACAGGTGTGAAGGGATCTAAGTGCTGCCGGAAACAACTCAAAGCTGGGATGGAGCAAGGCCTGGCCTTTCACCTCCTGCTCCTCTCTGCTGGTCCACTGGGAGGTGAGGCCAGGGAGCCTGGGGGAAGCAGTCTGTTGGGTCAGTCTCCAGGGCATGAGCCAGCAGAGAATGGATTTGGGGTTGTCAGAAGGTTAGGTCTTTGTCCTTAGAAGGCCTCAATGTGTGTGTCACACAGATGTTTTTTTTTTATTAGGTATTTGTCACCTATGTGGTGAAAGAGTGATGGAGAAGTGGAGGTGAGAACGCCTTCCTTACACTGGGCAGAGCTGAGTACTGAACATTCTCCAAAGCTCTTCTCCCCCTTAATTGAACCTGGTTTATATTGAATTATTAACAGGGAGATGAATAATGCTGATGTATCTTTCCCAGTAACCAGAAATTCACCCGGCATGGATTATAACTGTAGGGACTCTCCGGTAGGGACTCTGATTGGGAACAGGGAGTCTTCAGGACCCTGTGAGATCTGGGTTGGTAAGCAGGTAAGGAAAGGAGACTCATCAGGCCTTGGAGACTCACCAGAGGTGATGGAGCTTGTACCTGGTCAGAGCAAGTCATTCAATAATTAGCTTATGTTGCTGAAAGATGACTCTCCTCTGAATGTTATAAAAGCTGGGTATTAAAATAATGACCCCTTAGGAATGCATTTAAGGACCTACCTACTTCTGACAAATGAGAGAAATTCTGGTGCTCATCAGAATGATCTGTGTGGCTCTGCATCAGGAGCCTGCCAGGAGATCCTGATGCCAGCCAGCAGACAGCTGAGGAGCTCTGTTTCAAAAATGCAAGGGGTGCCCAGGTCTACGCCTCTATGATGTGGACCAGGAGTTCTCCCAGGTGTGATGATGGAGATCAGTCTTGCAAGATACTGCTTTGACAAAAGAGTCCTCTGATCAAAAAAGAAACTGGAAAGCACTATATTCTGCACCTCCCTCTCAGAGATTCAAAATGTACTGGGCATATTGAGGCTGTATGAAGTCATCTAGTTTCCTGGGTAGTTTGAGGGTTAGTTATTTAAATTTACATTTATGTTTATCTTTGGTCTTTCCAGTTAGTTGCATAACCCCTCTAGTTTGGCCCTTAATGCCCAGAGAGTAGATACCCAGTCCATTTCAGAAAAGAAAAGCACATTATTGTTGCTTGTGCACACATAGATGCTCAAATATGATGCGGACATTACTTTTCTCAATTCCAAAGTTTGTTCCTTAATATTCAGAAGCATAATCCTACTTGGGGTGTGGAGCCATGTATCTACCTATCTTCCCCTCACCTTCTCCCTTCTCCTCTTCTCTTTTCTCAGAATCTCTTTGCTCTTCCCTCAGGGTCCTGGGTCCCTGAGCAGTGCAGGGAGATTTGACGTTCGGTCATCTATGTAGGATACTTCTGCCCTTCAGATTCTTTAGAGAGACACTTCTACAAAATGAAACTTGCTCCTGCTAATTCTGGACAGAGCCAGAATTATTTCACAGAATGATTTAAGTATATTTTATGATAACATAGTCTTTTATGGGGCTCTTAATCAAAAGTGAGGAAGAAAAAAAGAAAAAAAGGCAATAACAGGGAAAAATACCTGAATTTCCACAATTATAAATTTGAAGGAAGCAATGACTGTACCAAATATTTGCAGATGCCCAGCATGGTGCAAACATTGCACCTTCTTCACAATCAAGTGTTCAATACGTACATGGTTGCTGATTGCTCATCAGGTCTCAGAGGAAGAAACAAATATTGGTGCAGTATTAATTGATGTTATGGTGTTCAAACTATTGGATTAAAGCCTATGTCTTATTTTATGCAAAAAACTGCATTGGATATTTGACATACAGATTTGCTTTGATTTACAACTATGATTGCCTGATGTTGAAATCCCCTGCTTGCAATTTGAGCTGCTTGAAACATTGGTTCTGCAATCCAAAACCAGATGCAGCTCATCTGGTTTCAGTTGTTATTTCCACATGAAAGGGCAGAATCATTCATCAGGGGATTTGAGCAAGCCAGAGATTATTTATCATTTTGGGTCATGGCCAGGAAAAACCTCATGGATGTTGCTGTTTCATTTATGTGAAGCTGCTGAATGTCAGTGAGCCAGAAATTTGGGATTAATTCACATATTTTTGACAAAAATGTGACTGATCAGAATGATTCCCTTTTCTATGAAGTGATCTGCAGAATCATCTTTATAAAAATCTAATTGTGATGACTTTATTATAATGCAAATTAAACTAACACAATCAGAACCCAGTTAACCATCCAGAACACTTAGCCATTTGGAAATTTTTCAGTTCCCTGCTTTAAGATGGGGGAGGGTTACTCTCTTTTGGGACCCCTTTCCCCTGGGTGGGCTGAGCTGTTTTTGTCTTCTATCTTTCCTTGGCTTAAAATAAATCTTTATATTCCTATAATGGAGAGAGAGAGATAGAGACAGAGACAGAGAGAGAGAGACAGAGAGACACAGAGAGAGACAGAGAGAGAGAAAAAGAAAGAAAGAGAAAGAGAAAGAGAAAGAGAAAGAGAAAGAGAAAGAGAAGAGGGAAGAGGGGAGGGAAGAGAGAATGAGAGTGGGGGAAACACTAAACAGAGATCATACATTCATTCATTTTAATAGTCAACATTCAGGGTGCATTCTGTGATTGTTGTAGATCCCAACTAATTATCCTAATCTTTGTCTGCACCTACATCAAATACCCAGAATCATGACTCAATTATTTCATTTATCTGAGGGCTCAACCTTGAGTTCGTAATATAGAGCAGGCTTTCCAAAGTTCAGTGCACAAATTGCCTGTGGATCTTGGTAAAGTGCAGATTCCACTCTGGGATAGGGCCTGGGATTCTGCGTTTCTAGAAAGTTCCCAGGGGAGGTTGATGCTGCAGGTGTGAGGTCTCATATTGAGGAAATATAAGTCAGACGAAAGGACTCTGGCAATAAAGAACGGGTTACACTTATTACTTAACGCATTCACTAAGACGCCTAAATTTTTTTTTTTATTTACTGATGCATTGTAATCATACATCTTGATGAGGTTCAGGGTGGTAGAGGCATACATGCACACATCACTCATTTAGCCCTCCCCCAATTCCCACCCCATTCCCTCCCCCTTCCCTCCTTCTCCTGCTCAGCATAGTAGTTGACTTTGATAAATTTGTGTATGTACATCCTGTGCTTTAGGGTGTTTCCTTCTTCCCCCCTCCCATCTCCCTCAGGTCACCTTTACTCATCTATGGTTTCTCCTTCTTTGTCTGGAGTCCCTCCTGTGTTCCATTTTCTCCCTATCTTCCACAGATTAGGGAGAACATCTGACTCTTCACTTTTTATGACTGATTAATCTCGCTTAGCATAATGTTCTCCAATTCTATCCATTTCCCTGCAAATGACATAATTTTGTTCTTCTTTATGGCTGAGTAAAATTCCATATGTACATATCCCATAGTTTTGTAATCCATTCATCTGTTGATGGACATCTTGGCTGTTTCCATCGTTGGGCAATTGTGAATTGTGTAGCTATAAACATAGATACGCATGCATTAGTCTGGTAGTTTGGTTTCCATTCCTTTGGGTAGATATCCAGAAGTGGTATTGCCGGGTCATATGGTAGGTTCATTTCCAGCCTGCTGAGGATACTCCACACTGTTTTCCAAAGTGGTTGCATTAATTTGCAATCCCACCAACAATGTATTAGAGTTCCTACTTCTCTACATCCTCACCAGCATTTGCTATTGTTTGTATTTTTAATGATTACCATTCTAACTGGGGTTAGGAGAAATCTCAGGGTAGTTTTGATTTGCATCTCTCTGATTGCTAATGATGTTGAACATTTTTTCATACATTTATTGGCCATTTGTATTTCTTCTTTTGTGAAATGTCTGTCTAGTTCAGTTGCCCACTTTTTGATTGGGTTGTTTGTTTTTTTTAATGGTAAGTTTCTTGAGTTCTCTATATATTCTAGATATTAGTCCTTTATCAGAGGAATAGCTGGTAAAAATCTCCCATTCTGTCGACTCTCTGTTGGGGTTCTTGATAGTTTCCTTTGCTGCACAGAAGCTCTTCAATTTAATGCAATCCCACATATTGATCCTCTGTTTAATTTCTAGTGCCTTTGGGGTCTTGTTGAGGAAGTCTTTACCTGTGTCTATGTGTTGAAGTGGTAGACCCATGCCCTCTTCAAGTAGCTGCAAGGTCTCTGGTCTAATTTCCATGTCTTTGTTCCATCTTGAATTGCCCCTTGTGCAGGATGAGAAAGTGGGGTTTATTTCCATTTTTTCTGCATATGGTTAACCAGTTTTGCCAACACCATCTGTTGAAGAGGCTATCTTTTTTTCAGTGTATGTTTTTGGCTCCTTTGTCAAAAATCAATTGGCTCTAAGTATGCAGATTTGTTTCTGAGTCTTCTATTCTGCTCCATTGGTCAATGTGTCTGCCTTTGTGCCAATACCATGCAGTTTTTATTACTATGGCTTTGTAGTATAGTTTGAAGTCAGGTATTGTGAGACCTCCTGCATGGTTCTTGTTGCGGAGAACTACTTTGGCTATTCTGGGTTTTTGTTGTTCCAAATGAATTTAAGGACTGATTTTTCTATGTCTGTGAAGAATGACCTTGGTAATTTAATGGGTATTGCATTGAATCTGTAGATCACTTTTGGAAGAATGTCCATTTTGATGGTATTTATTCTGCCTATCCAAGAGCATGGGAGATCTTTCCATCTTCTAAGATCTTCAATTCCCTTTTTCAATGTTTTATAATTTTCCTTGTAGAGAGGTCTTTTACCTCCTTGGTTAGGTTTATTCCCAAGTATTTTATTGTTTTGAGGGATATCATGAGTGCAAATGTTTTGAAAGTGTTTGCTTCTTTCAGTTCAACTGGATATTATATTGATCAATCTTCAGTGTTCTCTCAATTTTCTAATTAACCAAATATTAGGTATTATAAATTAACTTTAACAGATGCACAGGAGGGGGATGAAAAAGAATCAACATTTTAGGAGGCAAACATATCTAGATTCTCTCAAACAGAAGAAAGAGAGTGGGGTATAGTGGCACACATCTGTAACCCCAGTATTTGGGAGACTACACAGGAGGATTGCATGTTTGAGGCTAGAGTTGTCAATTTAGCAAGATCCTGTTTCAAAATTAAAAAAAAGTAGAAAGGGCTAGGGTTGTAGCCAATGGTAGAGCACCCCTGGGTTTGATCCCTAAGTATCACCAAAATAAATATAAATAAATAAGTAGAAGGCACAAAGGTACTTCTATGTTATTTCATATCATAAAGTGTGTTATCAGTGTATCTAGTCAATGTAAAGTAATCATCTTATGAGGATGCAGTCTATAGCGAGGTTTTGACCTACAACATGGTCAGCCCCAGGTTTTTCTACATTGATTTCTGTCTTACATCCTTTGTGCTTGGTACCACGACTTTGCATGGAATTCGGTTTCCCTATATATATGGAATAACACTGATAGAAAGTGTGTGTGTGTGTGTGTGTGTGTGTGTGTGTGTGCATACGCCTGGTTATTTCTACTATGCTCCAGATTTACAAGGTACTAAAGTCAAAGGATTTGAATGAAAGTACCTTTCTAATATCACAGAAGCAAGTCATCACCTTTTTAGCTTTTCATTCTGTAAGTTTGAATTCTAAAGTGCTTGGGAGTAGGACCTAACATCCTTTCTTTATTCTTTTTTTCTAAAATAGTTTTGCTATTCTATATCTTTTTTTCGATATAAATTTAAAAATTAATCTTTCAGTTTCTTCAAAAAAACCTGCTGTGATTTTGGTTGTGGTTGCCCTGAAATTTTAACAAAGGAAAATCAACATCTTAACAATATTGATGAAACTATGTTTTGTAAACTTCTGTGATAAAAGTTTTAGAACGATTAAAATAGGAAAGCAGAATCTGCCCATAGAAATGCATTCAATTGAAGGCTGAAAACATCCTACTAAACACTTTTAAATGATAATTATCGTTTGCCAACTGTAGGGCTTATGTTCCTAAAAAGTATTGTAGCTGGCAGAGCCCCATTGTTGTGGGATTAGTATACTCAAACTTGCTTATCATGCACATTCTTTCTGGTAGGGTAAATTGTACTGGTTTGTTTTTAGGTCATGTCTACACTGGGACACAACAGTGGTACTTTCATTTTTAATAGACACATAATGTTTGTATATATTTATGGTATGGTAAGTCAATACATGCATACAATGTATAATGATCAAATCAGGGTAATTAGTGTTTCTTTCACCTCAAACATTTATAATTTCTATGTGCTGGGAACCTTCGAATTTGTCTCTTGTAGTTATTTAGAAATATGTAATAAATTATTGCAGACTACAGTTACCTTACTGTGCTATAGAACATCAGAATCAATTCATCCTGTCTAACTGTATTTTGGTGCCCATTATCCAACCTCTCTCTAGTCACTATTCTACTCTGCTTTTTTTAGGAGTGTGTTGGGTTTTTTAATTAATTTTTTCTCATAGTTGGGAGGTAAAAGGCAGTGGAAGAATTTGAACTAGGGATTTTGAGGCCCACATTCTATTCTAGGATTCCCTGTGGGAGGGTTAAGGGAAGCCAGTAAGAGATGGTGAGGCTAACAGCTTTGGAGGGACTGGGAACACTCCAAAGAGGAAGAGGAGGGAGCTGTTCTCAAAACACAGAGAAAGGAGATGATATTGTTGTCTGGGGCAGTGGACACCTTAATAGAAGAGAATGAGGCTCCAACTGGTGATGGTGGCTGGGATGAAGCCCGGGGCACCAGCCCCAACCTTTCCCTTCCTCCGCTCTTCTAGTCCCTCCTAGCCCTTCCCATTGGTAGACTCCAGACAGAGGCAGAGGGCCAGGCAAGATGCAGGCCTTCGCAGTCAGCTTCTTGGAGCACTGAGCAGGGTGGAGAAGGGTGCCGTGTGGATTTGGAGAGCAAATGGAGAGAATGCACCACAGAAGTCTTCTAGCATTTACAGAGAACGTGAACAGTTAGTGGCAGGCTCTTCCAGAACTTTCATTCACTTTTGCAAAGATTGTGGGAGTATCACGTAGAGTCTCCAGGATACGATTATATTCTACCTACCCATCGATCATGCAGTATTTCATCTGCACCCAAACTGGGTTTCTTAAAACATACCCTGAAGTATTCCCAAATGGCAAACAAGAGAGTCTGGTGATATGTCCCAAAGCAACATACTGTTAGTACAATATTTATTTAAAGTTCCAATTTTATTTAAAAATCCATGCAGGTTCTATGTTCAGTTTTATAACATATCCATGTTAACCATAGAAATATGGAAATTTTACTACAAGAAGTCCCAATTAAATCTGAAGAGTGGGCCCCTTACCAAAGTGTGTTTAATAGTTTCTCTTCTTGAGCAAGTTGCTTCATGCTGCCTAGACTTTAAAAATAGAATTAAAGTAAGAGTATAATGATACTTGCATACTCACGTTCATAGCAGCACCATTCACAATTGCCAAATTATGGAACCAACCTAGGTATCTGTCAGCAGATGGATAGATAAAGAAAATGTGATAATTGCACACAATGGAGTTTTACTTGGCCATAAGGAAGAACAAAATTATGTTATTTGTAGGAAAATAGATGGACCTTAAGAACATTATTCTATGTGAGATCAGTAGGTCTCAGAAAGTCAAAGGTCATATGCTTTTTCTCATATGTAGAAGCTAGAGAGAAAATAGGAAAGAAAAGGGACTTCAGATAAAAGAGGAGAGAGACAAGTAGAATAGTGAAAGGGGATGGGGGGAAGGAGGCATGTTGAAGGAAACAGATCAAATAATGTTCTGTTCGTATACGAAGCTATCACTACTAATCTCATTAACAGGTAGGGGAAGGAGGAGGTGGTGAGGGGTGGTATCCAGAGGAAAAACACCAAGTGATGTGTGCATTTATAAATTTATCACTTTGAATCTCGCTATGTTGTATAATTACAATGCACCAATAAAAATTATAAAAAATAAAGATATCAAATTAATGCTAAAGAAAGCTACAGAAAATTGGAAGTCAAGGCAAAGATCAGAGTACTGAAATGTGTGCAAAAATAATTAGTGCTTCATGATTTACTTGTTCATCGATCGATCGATCGACTGATCCATCCATCCATCCATCCATCCATCCATCCATCCATCCATCCATCCGTTCATCTGTTTATTCATTCATTTGTGGCAGTTGCCTGTTCTGTGGGTTAGAAGTATTTTTAGCATTGAGTGTCCTGGAGCCAGAGGCTGTGTGCTCTGGTGCAGGTGGCCCTCAGCCAGCCATAGAAGCAGCATCTCTCCAGTGCCTTGTGTTGCACCTGTGTTCTAGTGATCCAGGAAGCTTATGAAGGTACTCCAAGTTCTTTTCTTTTCGATTGCAGCTCCCTAGACAACCACACGATCAAATCAAACTGAAAATACCGTCTAGCCCTGCATTCAGAGTCATTTTCAAAAGAAGTACAGTTTGAATTGTCAGTCTTGTCTTTTATCAAGTTCTTGTTATTTTTGGATCAACAAACATTAAAGATGGAAGCCATCAGTAAGATTGCCTTAGGGTCACAAATCCCATTGGATCCATTTGATTCCCTTTGGGTCACACATCCCATTGGATCCATCTGATTCCCTTGGGGTCACACATCCCATTGGATCCATCTGATTCCCTTGGGGTCACACATCCCGTTGGATCCATCTGATTCCCTTGGGGTCACACATCCCGTTGTATCCATCTGATTCCCTTGGGATCACACATCCCGTTGGATCCATTTGATTCCCTTGGGATCACGCATCCCATTGGATCCATCTGATTCCCTCTGGGGTCACACATCCTGTTGGATCCATCTGATTGCCTTTGGGTCACACATTCTGTTGGATCCATCTGATTCCCTCTGGGGTCACACATCCTGTTGGATCCATCTGATTGCCTTTGGGTCACACATCCCGTTGGATCCATCTGATTCCCTGGGGTCACATATCCCGTTGGATCCATCTGATTCCCTTGGGATCACACATCCCATTGGATCCATCTGATTCCCTTGGGATCACACATCCCGTTGGATCCATCCGATTCCCTTTGGGTCACACATCCCGTTGGATCCATCTGATTCCCTTGGGGTCACATCCCATTGGATCCATCTGATTCCCTCTGGGATCACACATCCTGTTGGATCTATCCGATTCCCTTTGGGTCACATATCCTGTTGGATCCATCTGATTCCCTTTGGGGTCACATCCCATTGGATCCATCTGATGCCCTCTGGGATCACATATCCCGTTGGATCCATCCGATTCCCTTTGGGTCACACATCCCGTTGGATCCATCTGAAATCCTTGGTAATCATGAACCCTGGCATTTGGGATGTATTGCATGGCTTCTTGGGGGGCCGTTTAAGAACCTGTGGAATTTTGGTGGCGCCCCAATCTGAGATTGTGAAGAACACCTCCCAATCTGAGATTATGAAGAAGTGCTTTTTTCCCAAAAGTTTTTTTAAGTACCCTGTTTCCTTTGTTTATTTTCTTCATTCACAATGTGTTTGTGAGACAGGAAGAGGCAAGTTACCAAAATGCACCAATTAATAAATAAAGGAGGAAAGTTTTCTCTGAGAAGGCAGTCTTCCTGATGTCACTTGGGAGCCCCAGGTCGACTGCACTGAAACCTTTGGTGTGAGGATTCTGGTCATGCTATTCTTTAAAAAAAAAAAAAGACAAAACAAAACAACAAAAAAAGAGAAACCCCACCCAGATGACTTTCAGTCTTGAAAGTAAAACCTAAACAAAGTTGTTCTTAGAATGAACAGATTCCACCACCCCCCCTTCAGGCCTAGAATTTCCTGATACTGGGGAAATGAGGAGTCTGATGTTGGTGTGCTGGGTCTTCTGGTTTGAAACAAATCAATCGCATGGTAGGATTACATTTCCTGCAGCTATAAAATTCACTTCAAGTGTTTCATGTACTGTGAAGCAGTCACCAACAAAGATGATCTCTGGGAACCTGAGCAGCCGTCTAGGCCCTCTTGGTTGCATTGGCAAAGTTGCTGGCATGTGTATGGTTCCTGGAGTTAATTACTTGAGAGATATTTATTGAGTTACAAGAAGAAAATTGCCTGAAAATCACATTCTAAATAAAGATGGCTCCACAGTCTTTACTGTATCCTATTAACCCTAAAAGATCCATCTATATCATAGAAGGTTGAAACATGACCTTGGCACTACACTTCACTTTCCTGAGAGTCTCATCTGCTGGATCAATGTATGGGATTGTATAAAATCTAAGGTCCCTACAGTGCCCTTTTATATTGCAAATTAAAATGAAGATATTGAGTTAAGGAGAAGAAAAAGAACTCACCCTCATTAAATACTCTGCAGATCCAAACTGGGTGCTTTTGCTTATGTTCTCATTTAATAGTCCCAAGATTTGTATTCTCCCAACTTATAAAGATGAGGAAACTAGCCAGGCATGTGGCATATGCCTATAACCCCAGTACTTGGGAGGCCGAGAGAGGAGGATCGCAGGTTCATGGCCATCCTCAGCAACTTAGTTAGACCCTCAGCAGCTTAGTGAGACCCTGTTTCTAAATAAATAAATAAATAAATAAATAAATAAATAAATAAATAAATGGATAGGGGTGTGTCTCAGTGGTAGAATAACCCTGGGTTCAATGTCTAGTACCAGAGAGAGAGAGAGAGAGAGAGACTGAAACTTTTGCAAAGGTTACCCAGCTCTCAAAAGTTATTGAGGAAGGAAGGACCGGTTTTGTTTGATTTCAGCACTTATTTCCTTTCCACTCTTCCCAGGATGTCTCCTAGAATTCAGAGCAGTGGTCTGAAAAAAGAGGTTTTCAAACTTTTTTTATTGTGGTACTGGGGATTGAACCCAGGGCTGCTCTTCCACTGAGCAACATCTCCAGCCCTTTTTTTTTAAAATGTACTTTTATTGATGCATTATAATTTTATATCATAATGAGGTCAAAATTCATAGAAACATACATTTACACAGCACTTGGTGTGTTTCCCTCTGAATCCTACCCCACTCCCTCCCCCTCCCAGTACATATTATTGAGATTGGTATTGATAACGAAGTTATTATACGCATACCATCATCTGAACTGTTTTCTTTTTTTTTTTTGCGGTACCGGGGATTGAACGCAGGGGCGTTCTACCTCCGCGCTAGGCCCCCGGCCCTATTTTTTATGCTTTATTTTGAAACCGGGTCTCACGAAGTTGCGGAGGGCCTCACTAAGGAGAGAGAGAGAGAGAGAGAGAGAGAGAGACAGGGAGAGAGAGAGCAAGAGCTGAGGCTGGCCTCGAACCCAGATCCTCCGGTCTCCGCCTCCCAAAGTACTCGGATTACAAGTGTGCGCCACCACGCCCGGCCTTGAACTGTTTTCTTCATCAAGTATTCCCCACCCCTTCTCCCCTAATCCCCTTCCACTATTCTACTGGTATCTCTCATCTTTTATCTGAAGTCCTTTTTGTTTCCCAATTTCTCTCTAGCTTCCACATGTGAGAGAAAACAAAAAACCCTTCTCTTTCTGAGACTGGCTAATCTCACTTAGCATAATTTGTTTTATTGGTGCATTGTAATCATACATCTTGATGGGTTTCAGGGTGGTAGAAGTATATATGCACACATTGGTCAATTAGCCCTCCCTCAATTCCCACCTACATTCACTCCCCCTTCCCTCTTTCTCATGCTCATCATAGTAGTTGACTTTGATAAATTTGTGTATATACATCCTGTGCATTAGGGTGTTTCCCTCCCATCTCCCTCAGTTAGGTCGCCTTCTTTACTCATCTAAGGTTTTCTCCGTCTTTGCCTGGAGTCCCTCCTATACCCTATTCTCTCTAGCTTCTGCATATTAGGGAGAGCATCCAACTTGTCACTTTTTGTGACTGACTAATCTCTCTTAGCTTAATGTTCTCCAATTCTATCCACTTCTCTGCAAATGACATAATTTTGTTCTTCTTTATGGCTGAGTAAAATTCCAAAAGTACATATCCCATAATTTTGTAATCCATTCATCTGTTGATGGACATCTTGGCTGGTTCCATAATTTGGCAATTGTGAACTGTGTAGCTATAAACATAGATACGCATGCATTAGTCTGATAATTTGGTTTCCATTCTTTTGGGTAGATATCCAGAAGTGGTATTGCTGGCTCATATGGTAGGTTCATTTCCAGCCTTCTGAGGATCTTCCACACTGTTTTCCAAAGTGGTTGCATTAATTTGCAATCCCACCAACAATGTATTAGAGTTCCTACTTCTCCACATCCTCACCAGCATTTGTTATTGTTTGTGTTTGTAATGATTACCATTCTAACTGGGGTTAGGAGAAATCTCAGGGTAGTTTTGATTTGCATCTCTCTGATTGCTAATGATGTTGAACATTTTTTCATACATTTATTGGCCATTTGTCTGTCTTCATTTGTAAAGTGTCTATTTAGTTCAGTTGCTCACTTTTTGATTGGGTTGTTTGTATTTTTAGTGGTGAGTTTCTTTAGTTCTCTGTATATGCTAGATATTAATTCTGTATCAGAGGAGTAGCTGGTAAAAATCTTCTCCCATTCTGTCGGCTCTCTGTTGGGGTTCTTGATAGTTTCCACTGCTGCACAGAACTTCTTCAGTTTAATAAAATCCCACATATTTATCCTCTTTTTAAATTCTTGTGCCTTTAGGGTTTTGTTAAGGAAGTTTTTACCTGTGCCTGTGTGTTAAAGAGTTGGGCCTATGCCCTCTACAAGTAGGCACAAGGTCTCTGATCTAATTTCCATGTCTTTGATCCATCTTGAATTGCCTCTTGTGCAGGGTAAGAAAGTGGGGTTTATTTCCATTTTTTGCATATGGTAAACCAGTTTTGCCAACACCATTTGTTGAAGAGGCTATCTTTTTTCCAGTGTATGTTTTTGGCTCCATTGTAAAAAATCAATTGGCTCTAAGTGTGCAGATTTGTTTCTGAGTCTTCTATTCTGCTCCATTGGTCGATGTGTCTGCTTTTGTGCCAATACCATGCTATTTTATTACTATGGCTCTGTAGTATAGTTTGAAGTCAGGTATTGTGAGACCTCCTGCATGGTTCTTGTTGCTGAGAACTACTTTGGCTATTCTGGGTTTTTTATTGTTCCAAATGAACTTAAGGACTGATTTTTCTATGTCTGTGAAGCATGACCTTGGTAATTGAATGGGTATTGCATTGAATCTGTAGATCACTTTTGGAAGAATGGCCATTTTGATGGTATTTATTCTGCCTATCCAAGAGAATGGGAGATCTTTCCATGTTCTAAGATCTTCAATTCCCTTTTTCAATGTTTTATAATTTTCCTTGTAGAGGTCTTTTACCTCCTTGGTTAGGTTTATTCCTAAGTATTTTATTGTTTTGGGGGATATTGTGAGTGGAAATGTTTTCTGGATTTCTTTTTCAGTGGATTTATGGTTGGCATATAGAAAAGATTCTGATTTTTTAAGATTGATTTGTAACCAGACACATTGCTGAATATGAATATGTTGATCAGTTCTGTAAGCCTTTTTGTTTAGTTTATTGGGTCTTCTAAGTATAATATCATGTCATCTGCAAATAGAGATAGTTTCATTTCTTCTTTTCCTATTTATACTCTTTTGATTTCCTTCTCTTGCCTTATTGCTCTGGCTAGAGTCTCTAGTACTCTATTGAAAAGGAGTGGTGATAGTGGACATCCTTCCTTGTTCCTGTTTTTAAGGGAAACTCATAGTTTTTCATCATTCAACATGATGTTGGCTGTGAGTATATTGTGTATTGCCTTTATGATGTTGAAGTATGTTCCTTCTATTCAGATTCTCTGCAGTGTTTTTATCATGAATGGGTATTGGGTTTTGTCAAATGCTTTTTCAGTGTCTATTGAAATGATCATGTGATTTTTGTCTTTAGTTCTGTGTATGTGATGGATTACATGGATTGTTTTTTGTATGTCTCGCATCCCTGGGATGAACCCGACTTGTTCATGGTGCATGATTTTCTTGATGTGGTTTTGAATGCGCATTGCTAGTATTTTCTTTAGAAGTTTTGCATCTAAGTTCATCAACAATATAGGCCTGTAGTTTTCTTTTCTTGAGCTGTCTTTATTTGGTTTTGCTATTGATGTGATGTTGGCTTCATAGAATTTACTTGGGAGAGTCCCATTTCTTTCTATTTCATAGAATAGATTGAGGAGTATTGGAATTAGTTCTTCTATAAAGGTTTTATAAAATTCACCTGGGAAACCATCTGGACCTGGGCTTTTCTTTGATGGTAAGCTTTTTATTACTGCTTCAATCTGTTTGATTGCTATTGGTTGATTTAAATTTTCTATATCTTCTTGATTAGGAAGATTTCACGTGTCTACAAATTTGTCAATTTCTTTCAGCTTTTCCATTTTGTTGGAGTATAGTTTTTCAAAGTAGTTTCTGATAATCCTCTGGATTTCCATGCTGTCGCTAGTAATATCACCTTTTTCATCTCTTATTTTAGTAATTTGGGTTGATTCTCTCTTTCTTTTGGTTAAGTTGGCTAGTGGTTTATCTATCTTGTTTATTTTTTCAAGGAACCAGCTTTTGATTTTGTTGATATTTTGTATTTTTTATTCTCTACTTCATTGATTTCTTCTCTGATTTTAATAATTTCCTGTCT
The DNA here is from genome assembly GCA_004027185.1 of Glis glis. Classification (NCBI taxonomy): domain Eukaryota; kingdom Metazoa; phylum Chordata; class Mammalia; order Rodentia; family Gliridae; genus Glis; species Glis glis. The sequence continues at coordinate 69,373 of PVJS01003077.1, forward strand.
TCTACTGGCTTTAGGGTTAGACTGTTCCTGTTTTTCAAGGGCTTTGATGTGTGTCATTATGTTATTTATTTGGTGATTTTCTTTTCTTCTTATGTGAGCACTCAGTGCTATGAATTTTCCTCTTAATACTGCCTTCAGAGTGTCCCAGAGACTTTGATATGTTGTGTCTCTGTTTTCGTTTGTTTCTAGGAATTTCTTACTTTCTCCCCTTATTTCTTCTGTGGCCCATTCCTCATTCAGCAGTGTGGTGTTCAGTCTCCACATGTTTATGAGATTTCTCGGGGTCTTCTTATAGTCATTTCTAGTTTCATTCCATTATAATCTGAAAAGACGCAGGAGATTATTTCACATTTTTTTGAACTTGCTAGTACTCACTTTGTGGCCTAGGATATGGTCTATTTTAGAGAAGGTTCCATGAGCAGCTGATAAAAATGTTAATTCAACTGTAGTTGGTTGGAATATTCTGTATGTGTCTAGTAGGTCCATTTGGCTTTATGGTGTTCCTTAGGTCTGAGGCATCTTTACTGACCTTTTATCTTGAAGATTGATTTAGTGGTGTGAGAGGGGTGTTGAAGTCTCCCAATATTATTGTATTGAGATCTATGTGTGATTTAATGTCATGAAGAGTTTCTATTATGAAAGTGGTTGCACCTATGTTTGGGGCATAAATGTTGACTATTGTTATATCTTCTTGCTGGATTGTTCCTTTTACCAGTAAGAAATGACCTTCTGATAAGTTTAGGTTTGAAGTCTTATTTGTCTAATATCATAGTTGCTACTCCCGCTTGTTTTCTTTTTGATTCCTGTTCAGGGTGTCAGATTCTTTTTTTATTTGATCCTTCATTTTTTTCAGGCTCTCTCTGAATTCTTTTTGGAAATCCTGCATTATTTCTACTATTAAAGTTCTGAGTTGTCCTTCTGGCAATCTTTGCACTTCTGTGTTGGTGGGTTCTGTTGTTGTGGAGCTATGGGAGCTCATGGTTTCTTTGCTATTCTTCCTTGTCATTATTTCAGGTTTCTTAAGTTTATATCTTTGTTGCTTTTGGTAGCTCTATCTCACTCTACAGGTTTCCTACGTCTAATCTCTCTTCCTTTATAGTATCTTATTCTGTAGGTAGATATTTGCTACTAGGTTAGCCTTAAAGGTGAATAGCCTTAACTGAATGGTTATTCTCACTTGCTTGGTATAATGTTCTTTTGAAGCCCCAATTCTTGGTCTCTTTCAGTGATTGGGACCTTGTCTGATGCCTCTCACTGCCTGTGCAGGTGCACAGTGCTTCTAATGCTCCTCTCACTGTAAGCTTGAGTCTCCGTGTTCTCCACTGGGCTGTCCCTATGTCTCTCTCTGCATATACATATGGTGGGTGTCACCAGCATGGGACCCTGGGCTTGTGTCTCTCTTTGCCTACAGAAGTGGCGGATATCATTTTGGCCCTACTCTGTGCAAACACGGAACTCCGCGTTTTCCACAGAGAAGGCTGGGTTGGTCTAATTTTCCCCAGGTTCCACACCTGTGTGTCCTGTGTGATCCCCGGGAACCCTACAAGGATGCTGCAACCTGCAGGCTGTAGGTCTGTCCTGCCCAAATGTCGCCAGGGGCTGTCTGCTTATCCGCACATCTATTGGGGTTTATAGCAGACCCCACTCCCACCTCCACAGGGGTGATCCGCAAAGTCTTAGACCCCACGAGTCTATTGCTTGCCATGCGAGTCCCTGTGGCTGGGCTGGGTGGTCTCCCCCTGGGGCGGTTCTTACAGTCTCATTGAGCACTTCTCTTAATCTCTGGGGGAGGGAGTGGGCTTAGCCGTGCTGCCACAGGTTCTGGTCAGGCTTTCGGGCATTCGGGTCTTTGTTGAGTATGTAGCAGGTTGCTGCTTGCTTTCGTTGCTGATGATCTGTGGTTGCTGGTTTTACATTAGGTCGCTGGCTTCTTTGTTAGTGGCCTGTGGAAGCCACAATGCCAGTAGCCTCTGGCTTGGCCTGGCCAAGATGGCACTGCCGCTGCTTCTGCCAATGCTTCAGTTCGGGCCTCTGTCAAGGGTGGAGCAAGTTGCTGCTCGTTTTTGTTGCTGCTGATCTGTGGTTGCTGGATTTAAACAGGTCACTGGCTTCTTTGTTGGGGGCATGTGGAATCCGCAATGCCGTTAGCCACAGATGTGGTCTGGCCAAGATGGTGCCTCCGCTGTTCCCTAGGTAAGGCACTTGGAGCTTTTTACTGTCCTCTGTTTTGTCTTCTATCTTTGATTCTGTTGCATTTCAAGTTTTTTTGTTGTTTATTTCTATTTTTCATTGCTTTTCTTCTCTTGTTGAGATGCTGCTTTCTTGGCAATTGAGATTCAAGTCTGAGATCACAACACGGTGTCTCCCTCAGTCGCCATCTTGGATTCGCATCAGCATAATTTTCTAAAAATAAAGACTCTTGAGATTATGTTCCATGGAATCCACTTTGTCAAATGCTGTTCCATAAAGAATGTGTCTAATCAGAAGAGTAGCTAAAAACCACATTCTAGCCCAATTTAAACATATAACTGATAGACTTGCAACACCCTGGCAAAGTAGAATGGGACAGGCATTCTTGTTCTGATTGTCATGGGATACAAAGCAAATAAGCAGGTATCCTAGATTCCTGCAGAGATGGTGCTTAATCCTGCCCTTTACCGAAGATTTTAGTCTAGGCCATCAACCCTCTGGTTTAATGACTGTGCTTTTCAGCCATACCTGATTTTGCCCATCTCAGCCTTCCAATTTATCTCTTCCAATACAGGAGAAGGACAATTGGCAAAGATAAAATACAACTTCCAAAATTTTTCCTATGATTTCTAATTAGTTACTGAAAACTCTTGGGTTTATGAATTTGTTGCTAAAATGAAGTGGAAGTTGGTGGGATTTGTTGAAAATTTGTTCTTTTAGTGAGGCCCTCCACAACTTAGCGAGACCCTGTTTCAAAATGAAGAATAAAAACTAGGGCTGGGGGTGTAGCTCAGAGGTAATATGCCCCTGGGTTCAATCACTAGTACCGCAAAAAAAAAAAAAAAGAAAATTTGTTCTGTGATGCAAAGATTCTGGGCTGTCAGGAGCTCATAAAGGTGCATAGTAGCAAGAGGGGGCCTTTGGTGCTGGTGGGTCAGAACTGGTGCAATGAGAGGGCACCTGGGCCTAGGTACCCAAGCTCTGCACTGTGCTCCCTGGGAGTTTACAGTTGTTCTAATGAAATTATCTTGTCCTGAAGTCTCTGGAATCAAATGAGGTTGTTTTGTTTGTTTTTTCCAGCCCCACTTTCTGCTGCTCCTGTGAGTCATCCTTGATGGCCTGATCTGTAAAATTCGTGCAAGGAAATAATGTTCTTTTTGGCCTCTTGCTAGCTGAAAGTTCATTGGAAGGTTTCCCCAAGGGCATATTATACATATTTTGTATAACTTGCTCCTTCTCCTCTAGATTATTTGACTTAATGTAATAACCTACTTTGAACACAGATGATGTCAAATGTCTTCTATTTAAGGAGTGTATGGATCAAGACATTGCTATATGAGCATTCCTGACAATCTCATTAAGTAGAGGGAAGACACTCAATTGTGGAGGAAGTGTGTGGCCATCAAACTGTGCTTCCTTCCTTGCTGCTCTTGTGAGGCATTAAAGCCCAGTGGTTAGATGCTGATGCTGGCCTCAGGCTGTCTGCTTTCAATCCAGGTTCAGTTACATTCTCGCAATATGATTAGGATGATTAAACACATTTTAAAATGGAAGGCATTTAGACCATGCTTGATATGTTTTAAATTTCCATAGACGATAGCTAGTAATTTAGAAAATAGTAGAGTTAAAGTGGCACATTTTCACAAGAGGAAGAAAAGCAAGAGCATGGTCTCTCTCCCCTGGAGGACTCCTTTTCATCATTTTCCTCCTCATCAGCATGAGCAGCCCCTCTTGCCTGAGGAAGGATCCCAGTTGATACCCTGAATAGGGTTTTGTGGACTTGTTGTCCTATGGAGTAAATATCTTCCTTAAGACCTGTTTCCAGATTGCTGACACACCTTCTCTTGGTACAATGGGTAACTGATATCCTAACGCTGCCCTGAAGAACCTGTACAAAGCAACCAGGAACATAGCTGCTCCAAGGTGAACTGCTGGCTGTAGACTTCCCTGGCTTAAATGTCCATATGCGTTTGCAGCAGCTTCTCTACAAGAGAGATGACTACCAGTTTGGCAGACATGATTTTTCTTTCAATTACCTTGCCAGTGGTAGATGGAGGAATCTCTTGCTTAGCTAAGGAGCATGAGGAGTAATTTAAATAACCTAATGAGTTTGGAAGACCATTGTATCAACCTGCTTGATCTTGATATAGAACAGCACTCTGCCCTTGTAGAGGGTCACTGGGGAAGGCAGATCTGGCCCGTCTCTCAGCCTGAGGGGGCTGCCCCCACATGCTGTAGAAAACTTCCACTGAATTTTCCTGTGTGATTTCTACTCTGGCATGGAAACTGGAAGTGTCAGGTTTCATGGAAAAGTAGTTCTGAGACAAGGTGACCCAACCCAAAATCCATTCATCTTTGCTAGATCAATATCAAGCTATCTTTCCCCACAGTTTTTTTTTTTTAAATAGGGGAGGGTAAGTTTTATCTTTTCTTCTTTTTTAAGTCATAGGACCAGGTGTTCTCAACTTTAAAGGTTTGAGAAGGATAGAGAGGCAATTTCCGGGAGACAATACCATCTCAATTCCAATCACCAATATCAGGGTGACTGGAAGGCAGTACTGGCCAGTAACTGGGCTCGAGGGGCTCTCTCCCTTACCTCTGTTTTCTTTCTAGGCACCTGAATTTACTTTCCCCCATAGCTTTCTAATTCCCAGTTGCCTTTGTCCTGCTTAGAATAAACCTACTCATGTGTAAGACATGCTAAATTCTCTCCATTGGATGTTGTTCTGGGACTTTTATTTATTTATTTCTTGGTGGCACTGGGAATTGAACCCAGGGACATTCTACCTCCAAACTATACCCCCAGCCCTATTTTTTATTCTTTATTTTGAAACAGGGTTTCACTAAGTTGCGGAGGGCCTCACTAAGTAGCCGAGGCTGGCTGCGAACCTGCGATCCTCCTGTCTCAGCCTCCCAAGTACTGGGATTACAAGCGTGCGCCACCACACCCGGCTTACTTCTTGGACTTTTAAAGTCTGAAATTTGCTCCAAGGGACAGAAGGCTGTGAACATTCCCTGTCTTACCTATTTTTTCTTGGCCTTCCTAAAAGTGCTTCCCAGAATTAGCAGAAAGGCTTATGCCAGCCTGAAAGGTTTTGATGATGTGATGGGTGATATATTGTTGAGCTCTGACAAGGCAGGACTGACTCTTGTCATAATGGTACAGAAATATGTCCTCTATAAGACAAGACAAAGGACAACGTGAGGACCTCACAGGGCACATGAACCACACCGAAAGATGATTTCCTAGTGATTCATTTTATTTCTCTCAAATTAGGGCAAATTAGAACCACTTCTTTAAGTTCTAAAATACCCACAGAAAGTGTTCAAAGGACTGGTACGCTGAGGTTTGAGAAACAGTGCACTACATGCCCAGTAGGATGTGTTAGGAAAAGTATCTACAGTGCATTTACTGTCTTCCGATGGCTTCTCTCCAGTTCTAGGTTATGGGACCTGGAATTGTCAAAGCGGGCACTGGATAAATGCTATCTGGATGAACAGATGGAGCAGGTGAATGAATGAGTCATCTGATCATGGGCGGGGGTGGAGGACCTCCATGTCCTGTCCAGAACAGGCCTTGGCCATCCCACCCTAGTACTGGATCCAGTGGATAATGCACGCATAACTCTATGTGCTCTTCTTTTTTTGTCAAGTTGGAAAGTGTGAAGAGAGGAGTGTCTCCTTGTTCAGAGAAGACTAATTAAATTGTGTGATTCTCTTCTTGACTTTTAGAGTCTGGCTCAAGGAAGCATGAGTCACCTGGAGTTGGAAGTTTTTCTACTCCAAGTCCTCATCGCACTGCACAAATCTCTAAAGCATCACAGGGGCCAATCCTGCCAAGTTCTTTTAACCATGGCTCTTGTCACAGTGTCAAGCCAGGCATAAAAGCATGTCTCTGACACCCCCACATGGCCTTCATCTTGAACTTCTTTGTAGTCTGCATACTGTCCCCTTATTAGCTTCCCCACTTCTGATCACAAGAGTAGTTTTCTTGCTTGGGGGTCACACTTAACCATAGCCTGACCTTGCTTTGATCTTTTCCTTTAACAGAAGGTATTTTCACGTGGAATGGAAGATTATGAATTTTTCCTTTGACTTACAGTGCCAACTACTTTTTAGAAGGCTGCCAACACAGAATTCCATTCTTGCATAGTAGATTTTGTACTTCAGATGTTCACCATGCTGACACTTGACTATTTTGGAACAATCAGAATTTTGTTGTTATTTTTGTTGCTTCTGTTTTACAATGCCAAATGATATACTCAGTTGAATATACTTTTCATATTGTACCTATTTTTATTTTATTTTACCCTTAGCCATTTTTATTTTTTATTTTGAAACAGGGTCTCACTAGGTTGTTGAGAGTCTAAGTTGCTGTTTTAAAAATATTAGAAGGGAGTTATTATCTTACTACTGCAAGAGTCAAAATTTTATTTGCATTCAACTTTGAGAATTAAAACTCAATCAGAATTATGGGCATGCATTATGGGGAAACTGCCCAAATAAAAGAGTTCTAAATTTTTCGGGACTTTTCTGGGGCACTTTAGACAGGAGAAATTAGTCTGGAAAAGTATGTGAGATCTGTGTCATTGGGGCAGCTTTTGCAACCAAGCTAAGGGATTAACTACATTAGGAGGCACTGGAAGAGTGCTTAAGGTGAGATAGTCCAAGTTAACATATTCTTGCTTTTATTTTTATTTAATTTTTATTTGCCTGTGGCATGATGTCTTTTGGGACTAGAACTTCTGAGCTTAGACTGAGGGCAAGCTAAGCTCACACAGCCCTGGGAGAATATTTCAGAATCTCATTGAAAGCAGGTACGATTTGAAAAGCATATTCAATTGAGTGTATTATTTGGCATTGGAAAACAGCAGCAACAAAATTAACAACAAAAATATGATTGTTCCAAAACAGTCAGGTGTCAGAGTCAGTGAATATTATTTTTGAAGTAAAAGACATAAGTCCTAAACCAAAATGTAGGAGTCCCAGAATTTTCTTCCTTTTGCCTGCAGGTGGAAGATGTGTTATGTTGTCAAAATCCGAATACCAAATGCGTGAATAATATCTAGCAATTCTCCTGTAATATCAATGGTGCCAAACTGTTAAGGCTAAACTATCTTCCTTCCTCCCTCCCTCCCTCCCTCTCCGTCCTTTCCTGCTTCCTTCCTTCCATCTATTTTTCTTTTTGGGTACTGGGGATTGAACCCAGGGGCATTCTACTTCTGCGCTATACCCCTACCATTTTTACTTTTTATTTTGAAACAGGGTCTCACTAGGTTGTTGAGAGTCTCACCAGTTGCTGAGGCTGACTTTGAACATGCAATACTCCTGTCTTAGCCTCCAAGTACTGGGATTACAGGCATGCACCACCATGCCTGGCTCTAAACTGGTATTTTCTGCATGACCAAAAGAGTGGGGAATGAGAAAGGTCATCTGAACTATCAACTCACTGTCACATATTAGTGACCTAACACAAAGCAAAAGATGTCTCAACTCTAAGTTCATTGCCTTGGTGTTGTAAGAGGTTTTCTGTGTAGCAGATCAATCTTGCCACTTATATTGTGGTTGCTGTAGAAAAATAACAAAACTCTTTAAATGTGGGCAACTGTACCATTCACAGTGTCTGCCTCCACTGGGCCTTCAGTTCCATGCACAAGTCTTGTTGTGCGTTTTTCGTTCTGATCTTTTCTAGTTCCACATCTGAACCGTTTCCATCTCCCTGGGATCTTCATCATGCCCTAATACCCCTCATTTCTTGGCAGATGACCTTTTTTTTTTTACCTCATAGGAAAGATGGATATACTCTGTATGTATTCGTCTAGATTTTGTCTCCACACAGGCAAACTTCTCCCCTTTCCCAGTCATCTTTCCTCACATTTCTGAGAAATAGTTGTGCATTTTCTCAAGCAAGATGAATCCGCCCATCCCTGACCCACATCTCACACTGCCATCCTTTTTGAGACTTTTCTTCATGTGTAGTCTTCCTTGCCTCTTCCTTTCTGTGGTCAGTCATTCCTTCCATAGAAACAGGGTCAAGTTTCACCCAGTTTAGAAAGTTCTCCTTTAGACTCTGCATATCCCTAAGTTCTAGAAAGAGCACTGCTTTCTCTGATGTCTTACCTCCTACTTAGTCTACTGTGATCTGTTTTCTGACTCTACCATCCCACTAAGTAGCCCTTGGCAAGGCCCCCAGGGACCTCCTGGTTGCTAAATTCAATGGACACTGTCAGGTCTTTTTGGTTTTTTATCTTGTCTGACTTCTCTGTGGCACTTGAAAAGGTCTTCCTCTGGATTCTATGAGTTTACTCCTGGTTCAAATATATTTCTTGGACTCTCATTTCCTGTCAAGGATCCTCTTCCTCTGCCCATCCTTCAAGTGATGATTCTCCAGGACTCTTTTTTCCACTTATTTCTCCACACCATATTTTCTCTGGGTCTCTGATACCTTATAGTACCCTCACTTTTGCTCTATTCTGGAGACTTCCAAAGAATATCTGTAACTGAGAACATTCTCTCTGAACCTTTTAATATATTCTGTTTAGTACGTCTCTACCTGGATGACACTGAGGTATCTCAAGCTTTGCATGTACAAAATGATGTCTGTGCGATGTTGTTAAGCGAGATCAGTCAATCACAAAAAAAGAAGGGACATATGTTTTCATTAATATGCGCAACCTAAGGAGTAGTAGGGTCACACAAGGGATTCTGGTTGATAATGGAGAACCCTCAGTGGAATAAGAGAAGTGGTACAAGGGAAGGGGGAGGGCAAGAAAGAAGGGAATTAATGGAATTACTATCATAAATAATATGTACATGTGAAAATATACCAACATA